>PVIA01013891.1:0-29631 GCA_004024845.1 Tonatia bakeri
CCAGGGCCCAAATTCTCTTGTTCTGAGTGACCTTGACAGGTTTGAGGAAGGGTCAGGTGTGTTAGAGAATGCCCCACTGTTGGAATTTGTCTGCTGTTATATTCAGGGTTGGCCTGGGGTTATGAGTTCTGGAGAGGCCGACCATGGAAGGAAGGTGCCATTTTCATCACATCGTATCAAGCGTATGTGATGTCAACATGACTTGCCGCCGTTGACACTGACCTTGATCACCTGACTGAGGTGGTGTTCATCAGATTTTTCCACTATAAAGTCACTTTATTCTCAGTTCCATACTGTTCTCTTGGAAGGAAGTCAGTATGTACCGCCCACACTTAAGGGAGTGGAGATTTCTATTCCCCCTCCCTTTGGGTAGAGTATTAACGTAATTTATTTGGGATTCTTCTGCATGGGGGATTTGGCTCTTCTCTTTCTCCTTTTTATTATTTTTTTCTTTTTATTTATAATAGTATAGACTCATGGATTTTATTTTAGTCTCTGGGTTATAATCCAATGCTGCTTTATTTTTTTATTGCTCGAAGTATTCCAGCTTTGGCCACTGGGAATGAGATCTGTTTTAAACTAGTTCCTGAGGCACATCTTATATGTGTCAGCATTTGAGAGCCATGTAGGCTATGCTCACGTCCCGGCTCCACCAGTCCCTGGCACTGTGTGTCCTTGACAAGTTGCTGAACCACATGGGCCTCCGTTTTCTCAGCTGGAAATGGAGCTGGTGTTGCTACCTAACACTCAGGGTTACCGAATGCAATGCACAGAATACATCCCCTAGAAATAGGAGTTAATTATTGCTAGGCTGGATCTGGTTCCAGAAGGTTGCCAGTCAAGACCCAGTTTGCCTTGACACTCTGTACCTTCCCAGAAGGCAGGCTCCCCCAGCCGATGTTTCTGCCCCATGTCACCGCTCCCTGGTCTCCTGCTCTTCCCTGCGGACCCAGCATTCTCTCCTAACTCCTGCTGCTGCGTCACACCACACTCCAGCCACACAAACGCCCCCCTAGGGTGCCCGCCCCCGGTTCACACATGGGCGCATCCTCATTTCCTCAGCCCCTGAAACACCACTTCCTCTGCGACATCGCCCAACAGCCAAGTAAGAAGTCTCCTGTGCCCCGAACGGCCAGACCCCCCGCCTTGCCCACCCTTGCCTGGCGGCCCTTATCACTGTAGACCCTGCGGCGAGCAAGGTGCGCTGTCCCCTGCCCCCCAACAATCCTCGTCTTTGTTTATCACTCTGTCTCGCCTGCACACGCCCGGCTCCCCACACCCAGCTGTGGTCTCGTTTGCACCTGCGGTGAGTCTCAGCAAGACAGGAAGTTGGGGAAAGGCCATATCCTGGGTGCTGACGGGGCCTGACTGGATCGCCTGTGGGGGCGGAGCTCCTCCGAGGTCAAGAGGGTGACCCTGAGTCACTTCCATATGAGCGTGTGTGTATTCATATAAATATAAGCATACTTATATATTCGATTATGGTGAAATTTACATGGCATAAAATTTATCGTTTTGACCATTTTTAAACGCTCAGTGGCAGTGAGCATACATCTGCACTGTTGTACGAGCAACCATCACCACCATCATCGCCAGATTTTTCACCTTCCTAAAGTGAAACTCCGTGTTCACTACACAGTGGGTTTCGGTGTTTCATTCATTTCCATTTCCGCCCCGTTCCCTCCTTCCCCCAGCCTCTGACCACCGTCATTCTACTCCCTGTTTCTATGATTTTGACTTCTTTGGGTACCTACATATGTGGCATTGTATAATATTCGTCTTTTTGTGACTGGCTTATTTCACTTAGTATATTGTCTTTAAGGTTCCCCTGTGTTGTAGCACGTTTCAGGATTTCCCTCCTTTTTAAGGTTAAGTAATAGTCTATTGTATTCATATACAGCATGTAGTTTATTCATTCCTCTGTTGACGGACACTTGGGTTGCTCCTACCTTTGGCTATTGTAAATAACACTGCTATGAACGTGGGTGTACAAATGCCCCTGCTTTTAATTTTTGGAGGTATATACTCAGTAGAATTACTGGATCATAATTCTATATTTTATATATTGAGCAACTGCCCTATCGTTTTCCACTGTGGTTGCCCCGTTTGGTATTCCCATCAGCAATATGCAAAGGTTTCCATTTCCCCACATCCTGGCCCACACTTGTTTTCTGTGTTTGTTTAGTAATAACCAGTCTGATAGGGTGGTGTTGTGATTTTTTGATTTGCATATTCCTAGTAACTAGTGATGGTGAGCATCTTTTGTGTGCTTAGTGGCTAATTATATATCTTCTTTGGAGAAATGTCTATCAAGTTCTTTGCTCATTTTTTAATTGAATTGAGTTGTTTCGTCTTTTGATGTTGAGTTAGCAGAGTTCTTCATATATCTTCTGGGTTTTAATTCCTTATCAGATATATGCTTTGCAAATAGAATCTTTTCATTCTGCCTTTTACTCTGTTGATATGTCCTTGGATACACAAAAGGTTTTTTTTTTATTTTGATGAGGTTCAATTTATCTAGTTTTTTCTTTTGTTACCTGTGCTTTTGATGTCCTATCTAAGAGATCATTGCCAAGTCCAGTGTCATGAGCATTTGTTTCTTTTATGTTTTCCGATGAGAGTTTATAGTTTTAGATCTTATGTTTAGGTCGTGGATCCCATATAGGTCATTTTTGCATATGGTATAAAGTAAGGTCCAGCTTCATTCTTCTGCATGGGGACACCCAATTTTCCCAACACCGTTTGTTGAAAGCACTGTCCTTTCCTTATGGAGTGGTTGGCGCCCTGTTGAAAACCATGCATCTGACAGCCCATGCAAAGGTCTCCTTATAGGCTGTCCTTCCTATTCCATTGGTCTACACATCTGTCTACATACCAAAAGCACACTGTTTTGATAACTCTACCTTTGTAGTGAGTTTGAAATAAGAAAGTGAGTCCTTCCACTTGGTTCTTCTTTTTCGATGGTTTTGGGTCATGGGGTTTCTCGAAATGTCATGAACTTTAGTATAGGTTTTTCTGTATCTGAAAAAAATATATAATTGGGATGGAGATGGCATGGAATCAGTAGATCACTATGAATCGTGCCAACATCTTCATATTAAGTCTTCTAGGCCATGAACATGGGGTGTCTTTCCACTTATTTGTGTCTTCGGAAATTTCTCTCAGCAGTGTTTTGCAATTTTCCGTGTTCAAGTCTTGCGTCTCCTTGTTTACATGTATTCCTAAGTCTTTTATTCTTCTTTGCTCTCTCTTCCACTTTTTGAAACTCCTGCCATATTGAAAAAAAAATAGCAACAAAATATATATAACAAGACAAGAGAAATACAAAAATAAGATACTAGAATGTCAGTCAAGTTACACTGTATGACCCTCTCAGTGTTTCTTGGGGACAGCGTACATAAACATGAATAGGGTTAAATGGTGTCAAAAGCCTAACTTTCAGTCCCCTCATGAATGTGAGGTCCCCCGTCCACTCACCGCCACGAGGGTGGGAGGACAGGGCCTGATGACCTCTCTCACAAGGGTAAGAGTGGGAATAGCATAACATTCCCTCTGGCAGGCGCTGCTGAGGGCCCCAGCAAAAGTCCAAAGTCCACAAAGGCCTAATCAAAGCATCTCCCTGGACCGTGATGCTGAGAACATCAGAGCCCTTTGAAGCCTCAGGTTAGAAGACCTCAAAGCCCAGGGTCATGGAGACATTCCATCTTGAGCAGAAACAGTCGCCCAGAGGTGCAGATGAAAGAGAACAGCCAATGGACCCTCTGCTAGTCTCTCCAATCCCGTGGGGACGTTGCTGGCTGTGTTTCAGGCTCACATCAGTCTCAATGTGAGGAGCTGCGTGAGGACAGAAGGTGACAGGGGTGCAGAGTGTGAGGTTCCAGCCCCTGCTGAGGCATTTCCCTCAACCCTTTGGATGGCTCCTAAATGGCAGGCCTCTCCCCCCATCATTCAACTGGCTAAGGCCTTTCTTGGCCTACCAGGCTGAAACTCTGTTCTTTTGCAGGCATTGGATTTATTTTGCTGCTTCTTTTTTCTTTTTCTTTTTTTGGCCTGTGGGGATGGACACACACACACACACACACACACACACTTCTGTGTCACTCCAAATGTCTGCAGAGTTCATAGGCTGTAGTGTCTGCAGACACAGTCTGCCTCCTTTTCTCTATTCTTCCCTCCCCTTCCTCCTCCTCCCTGATAAAGCCTGTTGCTGTCTTGTCGCCAGCCGGAAGCCCCCTCTGTCACTGGGCCACCGTTCCACTCCAGCTGCTGCTCCTACAGGTCCCAGCCAACTCCTATTTCCATAGCAACTGAAACTCATTTTTCCACCCTGCATTTCCACTTTGGAAAGGAAACCCATAATAGTCTTTGAAAAGGAAAAAAAAATACTGAGCTACATCTGGCACAGACAACTCGGACTATGGAGAATTCTCCGGCTCCCCTGAACCCCCAAAGACACTCCCTTACTCCCCTCTGCCCACCCCCACTCCCCTAATGCCCCCTGGCTCCCGGCTCACAAGCAGGTTTGAGGAGAAGTCTCTGCGGGTCCCCTCTCTCTTTAAATTAATGCCAGATGACCTTGTGCTTTGCCACCCGAAGAAGAGGAGGCAGTGAAAAGCTCAATCCCATTGTATCAGGTGATGCTCACCTGCATCACCAGGGGTGTCTATTTATTTATTGTCCTCCTGCCCAGAGAGGCCAGAAGTGGCCTGAATATGTCATTATGTCATCTCTGAAGATGAGGTTCCCTGTCTGGGACACACAGGCAGCGGGACTCTGAGGTTGTTTCAGCAAGATTGGGTGACTGTGGCTCAGTGTGGCGGCCTGGACGGCATCACACACACGGAAGCTGGGGAGTGTGAGGAGAGGGGGCCTGGCGAAGTTCTCCCGTTTCCCATCCCCAAAGACTGTTCTTACTGACCTGGCCCCTCCCAGGCATCTGAAATGCCACCCCTGGCTGAGATGCCATTGGACTTACAGGCCACTTGCTATTAAAAATGTAAAGTGTGTGCTATATTGGGTCAGCTTGTACACTTCTACCCCTTGTACAGTGCCCTGCACATAGTAGGTACTCAAGGAATGTGTGTTGGGTTGAATTCGTGTCTTCACATCCAGGGGTTCAACACCTAACTTTCTAATCTGGCCAGAAACACTGCTGGATGTGAACTCTGGATAGGCCCATTTGGGGAAAAAAGGATTGAAAAAAATATTATTAAGCACTTAAAAAAAATCATCCTACTGCCCTGCACCTGGCCCGCACCGCCACGGGAAGAGATGGCCGAGGGCCGCACGCACACGATGCGGGGATGAGTTTCTAGGAGAGCAGTTGTTTCTACGGCTGCTGGCTGCTCGGAGCACAATGTGTGTCAGGGAAAGAAGGAGTGTCATTAAACACCTCCGGGGAGGAGGCACTGTTGGTCTAAACACGGGTCTTTATCGACAACCAGCTCCCCCCACCCACTCCTGCTGTCCGTGTGAGCTGGGCGTTCTGAATTACTCGCGATGAGTTTTTGAACACGATGTGGGGGAAGAGCCCCCACGGTCTGTTCGGCTCTGGCTATGAAAAATACGAGCTGCGTTTGACTGAATGACAAAAAGAAATCTGTTGAGCCAGGAAGCGTAGTAAATACCGTGACTCTGTGCAAATGTGCACAGCCCAAACAGCTTTTTCCAGTCTGGAAAAATGAAGAGATTTGTCTGTGCAAAACCAGCCAAGTCTCCACCCCTCCTCCCTTTCCACCGCTCCACCCCCCACCTCCTGGCAAGGCCTCCCACCCTGCCCCAGACATTCAGTCATCAGCTTTCATCCTTTGTGACTTGCTCTGCCCCGGGAAATAACATTGCCCAGGCTCTGGGGAGCTAGGGCCACCGGCCCCTCCCAAGCATCTCTGAGGGACTGGGTTTGCCAGTCCTCGCAGACCTTGGGCACACTGGGCTCACCGCAGAACTGTGCAGGGGACAAAGCTAGTGTCCTGTGTCTTCTCTTCCCTTGCTCACCCCCTGCTTTCTCCTCCCCTTCCATCGGTCCCCTTTTGCTTTGAAAGAACTTTGATCTCATCCCTACTTTCATAAGGCAGTGTTTGGAGGGAAGACTTGCAAAAGGTCAGTGTTTCACAGTATCTGCTCCAGGCCAGTACAGAGGGTGGAGGTGGAGTGGGAAATCTCCCAGTGACTCGGAGAAACCAGGCCCTGGACAACCGTTGGTGGGTTCAGTTTCTAAATGGGAGGGGCTTTCAGTAAATATCTGGGTCTGGGTCTTGTCTTGAAGATGCATTTGCATAGCAACTATGCTGGTTTTTTTTCTTCGAGGGTAAATTTGGGGGGATCGGAGCAAGGGGCAGCCAACAGCTGCCACCGGAGCACAGCACAGAGGGGGCGTATTTCGCCTGCAAATCAGTTTCGGAAAGGACGCTGGGATTGACTGAGATGGGAAGCAAGGCTTTGAACCCTGGCTCCTGTGAGTAGGGAGAACAACGCCTGTGCTATTTTCAGTCAGCAGTGCCCAGCACAAGCCTGCCAGCCGCAGGTGCCCTGTCTGCGTTTGCTGAGTCGGTGAGCAAATGAAAGAACGAACGAGTGAATGAGCCCATGACCTTGGATGCTTTTCCTTTTTGACCCTCAGTTTCCTTCTTGGTGAAAAAATAATAATATAAAAATACTCTAACACTCTGCCTAGTTCTCTGGGCCAGTGTGTGTGTGTATATGTGTGTTGGGGGGGGGGCAATTATAACTTAAAAGTCAGTTTGTCTTGGGTTCTATGCTTTGCCCTACTGTTTGTGTCCTTTATCAGGAGGAAGGACTGTGTTTCGCAGTGCCCCCTGAATACTTAGTCCTCCATCCCATATTCTGAGCTCCCTAAGGACAGAAGAGCATTGTCAATGCTTTTATAACTGAACAGTTTAAGTCTGAGAACGATGGTTTTTAAGGTTCTCAGCCTTGGCTTAGTGGTGACTGCCACATGGGTCCTGTTAAAAAACAAAATTCAGGTACGTAAATTTGAGGATCTTCTTGGCTTTATTCAACAACTCAGGAATTGGGCAACATCCCATCTAGAAAGCAGAAAGGAGCTCGCAGAAGCTGTAGAAAATGGAAGGCTTTTGCAGGCAGAAGAGGGAGCAAAAAGGAAGTTTCTAACCAAGAGTGGATTGTTCTGGGCAAGGTCACCTCCCTTTGGGGGAAGGGCTGGGGTCTATCACACAGGTGATCTCACTAGGGCTGGCCAGGTAATTCCAAATGGAGCGGCTAAAGGTCACATTCCTGAGACAGCTGAAACTGCAGTTAAGTATCCATTTGCTGATGTGGGGCTTAGCGCAAGTGGCTCCATGTTGGGCTGGTTCTTTCTTTTTTAACAGTTCCACACTCGGTTCCAGAGCTCCCCTGAAGTCCTGCACAGGATGGAACTTGCCTTAGCTCAAACTGCAGATTTTCCTCAGATGCTGGAGGGAGCACCACCTCCAGATCTTTGTTCATGCTGTTTCTTCTGTCTGAAACACTCACTTTTCCTCTCCTTGTCCAGTGCCCACTCACCCTCCAGATCTGAGGTCTCCCTCCTTCCAGAACCGGTTCTCCCCGCCCTTCCCCTGCTGGCCCCTCTATGCCCACTTCCCCTCTCCTAGTGCTTATCACAGAATTGCAGTTTGCCGTTCACTGTCTGCACCCCTCTTAACCCGTGGGCCCCCCGAGGACCAGTTTGGAGTGTTTGTTGTCC
This sequence comes from Tonatia bakeri, assembly GCA_004024845.1. Classification (NCBI taxonomy): domain Eukaryota; kingdom Metazoa; phylum Chordata; class Mammalia; order Chiroptera; family Phyllostomidae; genus Tonatia; species Tonatia bakeri. The sequence continues at coordinate 7,706 of PVIA01013891.1, forward strand.
ATTGATGGAATCTCAGTGCCTGTCACCATGCCAGGTACTGAGGAGGGGCTCAGCAAATATCTATTGATTCAGTGGAGGGCAGCAGTAGTGTGCTGGGGAGAGGGCAGAGAGAGCCTGGAGTCATAAAGGGTCTCTTAGGAGACCGTCGTATTCACTGAAGTATAGAAACAATGTTTCTCCTTTTACCAAATGGCTTGACACAAACTGAGCACACAAATGACACACACCCAAAGGTTCACGCTCACACTCTCCTGGCGACAGCCGCCTGTGCAATGCACTTTCTCTTCCTCTGAAAGTCCTACTGTTGTCGTCCCCTCCTACTTGCCTTTCTCATTCCCCGTCTGTCTCTGGCGAACTGTGAGAGGAAAGGAATCTAACTGGCAGAGTCCAGGCAACGCTGGAGCAAATGAGCCGATTATCATACCTTGGCCCGAAACCCCTCTTCCTCTCTGTCTGCGCTCTATGGCACGACTGTAAGAAAACTTGACTTATTTTTTATTATGTACGATTCAGGAAAGCACCCGAACTTTTAAAAATAGCTGAGTGCATGGCTCTGCCAGCGCGTCAGGGTCCTGCCAAGGGAATGTGTTTTTTGGCAAATCACTCCCGACTCTTTGCCTTAGTTTCCCTCTTATCTCTCTCTCTCACACAGAGATGAGGAACAGAAGCTGTCTTCGAAGCACAGTATGTTTTGAGGGCAGCAAAAAAAGAGCTGCTTTGTGCACAGAGTTACTGGTCACGATTTTGTTGAGTGTGGAAGAAAAGCGGAGCACTGGCCAGGTAGCTCACTTGGTTAGAGCGGCATCCTGGTAGGCGCGAGTTCGATCCCCGGTCAGGGCACAGAGAAGTATCAGTGGGAGGATGCACGAGTGGGTGGAACACCAGATCGATGTTTCTGTCTGTCGATCTGTCTCTCTCTCTCTTCCTCTTTCTCTAAAATCAATTTTTTAAAAAATTTAAAGGAAAAGAACAGGTGACTTGATTCTTGGATGGGCAGGTGAATTTTAAGTTGTTTGGAAGGTGGCCAGGGGCTAAAGTGACACCTTGGCCTTATCCAGGGAGAAACTTCTGAGCCGGCCACATGAACTGGCCTTGGAGAAGAGGAGAATTTCTGAAGGGGTTGGGAGGGTGGTTGGCGAGGCCCCACTGGCAGCCAGCACAGGAGATACAATGACAGAAGCCTGTGAGTGGTTTCCGCACCTGGGGGCAGCAAGGAGCCTTGGCCCCCCAAAGACCTTGCATGCTGGGGCTTCATCTGGCCTCCTCCGGCCTCCCGTCCCGGCACCGACTCCATTGGGGCTGCAAATGGGGGTGCCCAGGTGAACTCGGGCTGCTAGACCCATTTGATTTAGCTCATCACACCAGTCTTGTTGCCATCTTTCATTTAAATCTGTCCCCATATTGAGAGACCTCATGGACATTTCAGATCTGCACTTACTGGGGAAAATGGGTGATCTGGCAGCCCGGGGGGCACATTCTTCCCCGACAGTCACCAGACGGCAGCGAGTGGGCTGCTGCCCTGTTCAGGGAGGACTTGTGGTCTCGGGTCCCCACCACTGCCTACCAGCCTTTGCTCCTGGGGCTGAGACCAGTGTCTGCTGCCTTCTGTCACCTTACCCACCCCCTCAGGCCATTTGTGTTACCTGCTGGGCCCCTGAAGGCACCTGTAGGTCTGTAGCCTCTACCTGCGTGAGGACCCTCTGTCCCCCAGGCGCCTGATGGTGCATCAGACCGCCTTTCCTTCCTGCCCCCAGGTGCTGCTGATGTGTCCAGTAGTTCAGGGCTGAGGGCTGGGCTCCTCCTGCCTGTAAGGGTACGTGGGTGAGATCATGAAGAAATACCCGGCCACGGGCTAAGGGGCAGGCACAGACCTGCTCCTCCCTTTCCAGATAACACCTTCCCACTTCAGCAGTAGCCTTCTGGGAATCAGGCCCATGACTTTCCCTTTTTTTCTGTTCTATTCGTGACTTTCAAGAAGGACATGGCAGCCTGCTAAAGGGAGCAGTGACCCTGTCGCACGCAGGCCTCCTGCGGGATGAGTGCTTGGGGGGATCGGGCTTTCCTGCGATTTGTTCTCACACCTGGTGAGCTTTGATCTCCCAGGTTGCCGAGGTGCGTTCTCCTAAGGAAGGAATCAGGCCTCACTTAGACTCGATCATTGAAATCACGGTTCTCCTTGCCCTTCTTTCATAAATAAGGAAATTGGAACAGAGCTACGAGAGGCTTTTTCATGCACTTTAGGAAAGAATGAGCAATGGAAAAAGGAAATTGAGAGCTTTGGGGAGTTTATAGCTGAGGAGCAATTGAGTTTGAAATAGGAGCTGGGAATCCATATGTTGGGGAGGAAAGAGAAGAAAAGAACAGCCACACGCCCAGAGCTTCAAGGGGAGAGGAGGAAATAGTTATGGGAAAGGGGGCAGGGAAGCCCACGTGGGTCTCCCTTTATCAGACCCACATGTTCAGACAACAGTTCTCAGGATGCCCGTGAAAGGGTCCAGAGCCTGCTGAGCTAGACTCAGTGTTTTCTTAACTACAAAGGAGCTCATGAAGCTGGTGGCTGGGAGCTTTCCACTGTGCACTCCGTAACTTCCTGAGGCCCTACGAGGGTCTGTGCCACACCTGTGAGGCCGGGCTGCTTCCAGGCAAGACTTGGAAGTGGGCAGGACTGGCTCACCAGGTACCCGTCCCTGCCTGTCAGTTCTCCATCAGGCAGGGGCTGCCGAGCCTGCTTCTGCTGCCCCTTGCACCTGACTCGCCTTGGATGTGGGAGTTGGAAGACACAGATTACACTCTCGAGTCTCCCTGGCATAAAGGACTTAGCATCTCTGATCCTCAGTTTTACCCTCTTTAAAATGGGGAGAAAACATTTTCGAAGTGCACCTAAGAGATGCGTGAAGGGCTTTGCAGCAAATAAAGTGCAAAACACATTTTCAAAATTATCCAGCACACTTTTCAAAGTCACTATGGGAAATGTCAAGCATATGCTCAAGTAGACAAAATAAACCCTATGCGCTCATAACCTGGCCTCACCAATGATTAACTTGTGGCTGATCTTATTTCTCTCCATCTCCACCCACTTTTCCCCTCCCCGTGTTATTTTGAAGGAAATCCCAGATAACTGTGTTGTTTTACCCCATTTTCAAACTTGTATGGCTGACTGGCTCTCTTAATCAACTGAAACTTTCCTGGTCCTCAGATGCCCTGGTTCCCCTTCCAGAGCGTCGCATCCACCACCCCCACCATGCATCTGGTGCCCCCAAACCATTATTCCTACAAAACTGTCATGACTGGTAGTGGCTCAGGTTCTAAGCCCTGCGGGGCCTGAACTGTATTAGCTTTTTACCGGACCCCAGTATCTACAGAGAAAAGAGTGGGACTCTAACGGGGGCACTGAAACATCAGTTCCTAGAAGGAGGGGATGATGTTGGACCATTTTGAGCCCCCGCACCCCGGCCCTTGGCATCGAGTGTAAGCCCCATAAGAGTTAACAGAGCTCCTCCTCCTATCGGTGTTTTTCCTCCAGTCAGAGGGCACCTGGGGCAGAGAAGGATGTCCTCCCTCGGCCTTGGGCTGCAGGGGAATTGGGGTGCTTCACTCTCAGCTGATGCTCTGCTGCGGGCTGTAGTGTGCAGTGGACCTATGAGTGTGAGGTTCTGGTTCATTCCCAAGTCCTCGCAGAGTGGGTTCAAACCCTACCTCCACTACTGACATCACCTAGCTTCTCTCTGCCTCCGGTTCTCTTCCCCATCTAGCGTGTGGGGGGTCGCAATTCTTACCTCGTAGTTGTTGAAAGATTGAGATAATGCTCTATCCATTAGGATTTTCTTAGTAGCAAGGGGCTGAAAGTCCAGCCTAAGATGACTTTGATTTAAAAAAAAAGAATTTGAGGGCTCACCTTAAGCTCAAATGTCCAGGGGTCCTAGTGAAAGGGTTCTGTATCCAATTTCCAATGTGCTCGGGAAGAGGGAGGGACTCCATTATCACCAAGGAATTCTCTGAGACACCAGCTGGGTGTTCTGTGATTCGACACAATTCTGCCGGTATCTACCCAGAGGAAGTGTCAGATAGTACAGGTTAAGGGCTCAGTCCCACAACCCTGCCCCCACCCCCTACACACACACACACACACACACACACAGAGTTCACAACCCAGTTGCGAGTTCAGGTTGTCACCTGTGCATCTGACCACATCAGCTGTACATCAGAGGATCCCACGACCCCACCTTGGGTCGGATTGATTTGCTCGAGTCGCTCACAGAACTCAGAATCCCTTCACTTACCAGACTACTGGTTCATGATGGAAGGATCTAACAGGAACAGCCAGATGAAAGCGATGCAGAGGGCAAGGTGTGGGGAAAGAGAGAGGAGCGTCCACACCTTCCCACATCTCCACGTGCTCAACGCAGAAGCCCTCTGAAGCCCTTTGTTTTGAGTTTGCATAGAGGAGCCTCCGCTATGGAGCATGATTGTTGAAATCATTGACTTCGGCGATGGAACTCAATCTCCAGCCCATCTCCCCTCCCTGGAGGTCAGGGGGGTGGGACTAAAAGCTCCTGCCCTCTAATCACATGATTAGTTCTCCAGGAAACCAGCCCCATCCTTTGGTGCTTTCCAAAATTTACCTTACCACCATAAGGCGGATTTGGGGAGCTTGAACCAGGAACTGTGGATGAACATCAAATGTATATGTCTTATTATGAATCATAATATCACAGGCAGACATGGCTGGGTTCAGGGTTCAGATGTCAAAATTAGCACTTGGTTTCTCTCCATCTTTTGGGTTTCAACTGTACTGTGGGGGTTCAGGTGGGAACAAGATAACAGCGTCAGTTTTAGCCTCTGTAGCTTTTCAGGGTGTCCAAACAGAATGTCGCTCTCAGAAGGCCTAGCAGACGTCTCAGGGACCCTAGCCTGGTCACATGACTGACCCCCGCCCCCCCAACAACGGCCATGGTCAAGAGCAGTGAGGGGCGCTCCTGTACATCCCCTGTTGTCACTGATCTACCTGGACTGAGGGGTTGGGGAAGGGCCGGTTCCTTAGAGGGAAACTGCAGAGGGGCTTGGACGTGGTCACCGAAATGAAGGTGGAACAATGCCGTGACAGAACTAGTGATGCTCCCTCTAAATGTTTAGTACGTCTGTGGGGGCATTATTGAAGCTCATGAAATGGTAATTCCCTTTCTATCTCATGGAGGATTTTTTTTATTCCTTTTCAAATCAGTTCTATGTACTTAATCTCATGATAGTCCTGGAAGACAGAGTACAGGTATCATGTTCCCATTTGATAGACGGAGAAATCAGAGCACAGAGCAGGGGAAGACTTTGCCCCCAGTCACACAGCAGAGGAATGTGGATTTGGCCTCTAGGCCCCCAGAGACACGCTGGCTCTGAATTTCCTGGCCAACACGCTGGACCTGGAAACTGGGCTGTGTGGGGTGTGGGTTCACGGCCTGACGTGGGGTCTGCATCAGCTGCCGGTGTTTGTCCCAGAGTAAACCGTCTAGCCTGGCAGCGGCGGGGCGGCTCCAACTCTCACTGCCGGTGGCCTGGCAGGTGGCAAGGGAAAGAGCTGGTACATCGGCCAAGACTTTGCCGCCCCAGGAACACCCTCGTGACTGATTGATTCCCTTTGCACCGAGAAGCCGGGTACATGACTTGGTTTTCCTCATTCCCAGAAAACACCCCAGTCCAAAAAAAGGGGGGAGGGCAGAGGGAGGAGGCAGTGTTCGTTGTAGGGCTGACTTTTCCCAAAGGACATTGGTCCGGGAGCCAAGAGTGTCCTTTGCCAAGATGGAAAGAGAGCAGAATCCTTGGGTCGGATGGGGGTGGTTTGGCCAGAGTGGGAGGGTTGGGATCTCCAAAGAGCTTTCCAAAAAACAGCACCCCACCACCACCACATCCAGGTTCTGAACGTGTTGACAAAAAGGCACAGGAATGGCAGAGTCAGAGCGCCACCTGAATGATCGCTGGAGCTAGCTGGCGTGGAGGCCGGCGCTCAGTGTGAGAACAGAACTGGCTTCCTAACCGAGCTGGAAGGACGGAGGGGAGCAGGTCCCACTGGACAGCCTTCCCACGGTTTCCAATCAGATAAGTCATTCCATTGCCATGGGCAGTGAGAGTAAAAGACAAAAGGCGTGTTTGGGGAAAGTCCCTCCTCGTGGAAACCAGAAGCTGGGAAAACATGTGACCTTGGCAAGTTATTCTCTTGGGCAGCAGCCTCTCCTTGGGTAAAATGGGCAGAATAACAGTAGCTCCCTCCCAGGGAGGCAGCGGGGATTCCAGGGGATAATGGGTGTGACGGCTCTGGCACGTAGTAATCGCTCAGGAAAAGCCGGCAGTCTCTGAGCACAGTCCGAGTTCGTGGCAGGTGGCCTTGCTTTTCCCTCCAGCACGAAGCCCAGGCCCCTGGGTCGTGCTGTGTTTGTGTGCCTATTGCTGTTTCTCTCCAGCTGTAAAAATTCATGAGGATGTGGGGGGTGGGGGGAGGGCCGCGGCTTTTCAGTCCTTGGCTCCTTCCCAGGTTGTGTTCTCCCACTTGGGGGCAGGGGGATGGCAGACATCCTCTTCACAGTGGGGAGCGCCACCTCCCCACCCCCATGCCCTGTTCCAGCAGAGCCTGGCTCAAAGTTCAAAGCCGAGGTGGCTTTGTTGAGTAATTCGGTGACACTGCCTGCCCGCCTGCCATCGAAGGGTGTCTCACTCCCACACACCCATTTGCTGAGCATCTGCCGCCCTGTGTTTTGTGGTGTGGAGGCTGGGAACAGGCACGCCGCCCCAACTGACCGCGGCGAGGCTGCGCTTCCTTCCTCCCCTCGCTGCCCTTGGGCTCTCCGGCTCACACACTCGGCCCCCCTCGGTGAGGTTTCAGATCCGCTCAGCTCCCAGGCTGGTTGGCGCTGACTACATCTGGATTCACACCAACCCCTTCCTCCTGGGGGTTCAGAGTGTTCTTGGAAGGAAGCCTGGGAAGGGAAAGGCCTTCCCCAGCATTCCCCATCCAGTGGTTGGCTGACAGCAGTGTGCAGAGCTGCCAAGAGCTGTGGAGTCAGGCAGCCCTGAGTTCAAATCCCTGCGTGACCTTGGGCAGGCCATGCTCCCTGCTTCAGTTTCCTCATCTGTGAAAAATGCGACAATCACAGGATCTGCCCCATGGGATTGCTGCCAGGGTTCGAGGAGACGCTAACTGTGGGACACTCACCCCAAGCTGACACATGGGATGTGCTTAAGAAATGGCAGACCTTGCCCGTCAGTGGGGCATCCCACCTTCCTGTGGGTATACTCATGGGGTAGAGGCTGAGCACCACTTCCTTTGGCCCACTCACCTCCCAAATGCACCCCCTATTGTAGCTACTCTAATGCAACACACCAATGGGGTTGTAGACAAGCTCCTCTTGGGCGAGGACTCTGTCTCATTTGTCTTGAGACTGCCGTGCTTAGTGTGGTGCCTGGCAAAGCACTCAACGTTTAGAGTCAATAAGTGACAAGAAAGGGAGTGTCTGGCAGGTAGCATCTGTTCTAGAACTTTCTGAACTCTAAGCTGTTCTATCTGCCCCCTTTTTTCCTCCCTTCCTCCCTCCCTTCTTTCCTCCCTCCCTCTCTTCCTTCCTTCCTTCCTTCCTTCTTTCCTCCCTTCCTCCCTTCCTTCCTTCCTGTCTCCCTCCTTCCCTCCCTCTCCTTCCTGCCTTTTTTGACCTTCCTTCTTCAGACCTCCCTTTCTTTTCTCTAAATGGAAATAGCTTCCTTCTTTCCCTTCCTCGTACTATCCAAGCTGCCAGAGCATCCCTTGAGAGCCCTTCACCCAGCCTGAGAGCTGCAATTCCTCTTTCAAATTGAGTCTGTCCCCTGACTCATTCATTAAAATGCATAGGGCATGTGACCAAACTGCATAATGAGCCTCTCCCGAGGAAGGCTCCCAGGCAGGGAGATGCTGCCAACTGCAAAGGCAAATACTTCCCCCACAGCTGCAGCTCAGGCTCATTGGCCGGCGTGCCCTTGGAAGGCTGGCGCCCCCCCACCCCCCACTCCAGTAAATCAGCCAAGCCCTGGAGAGCTGCAGCCTGGCTCGGGCTGTGCAGTACTGGAAGCCGCGTTGCTTTGGAGAGTCCAACCCGTGACCTTTTTGCAACCTTCCCCCAACCCTGCTTCATGTAGTGGTTCATCTATTGAAATATACTTTGAACGACACGAGTAATAGCTGAGAATATTTTTATAAAAATTCAAACATAAAAAAAGCAAACCCCTTTGATAACTCCCCAGGACTGTGACCCCTACCCTTCTTGTCAGGAAGCTCTTTACCTTACAGTGGCCTTTGGCTGTCCCGTAACAGCGCCCCCCACCCCCAGTGAAGGTGATTTGTGGGCCCAAATACTCTTTTGCCCTTCTGAACACTCTTTAGGCCAGTTCTCAACAAAACAGTCAACATGCATCCCAGATCCTTTCTCAGCCCCCTTCCTAGCAACCTCCCCCCTGTCATGTAACTCCCACTCACCCAGGCACCCCCATTTTAACCTCATTCCTACAAAAGAGCCCTACACTTGGGAAGCAAACAGATAAACTGGATCCTTCTCTGATTACAAATGTAGGTTTCACTGTTTTCCAGAGGCATCTGCACTTCAATATTGGAGTCTTGAAGGGTGACAAGGGTGTCAAAACCCAGTGATTCTCACGGTGGCCTCTGATGCATGACTGACACATGAAGGTCGCCTGTCCTCCACATCAGGGTGGCGAGCCTCTCTGAACCTGCTAATTAGTACCGAGAGGGAAACACCCTGTTCCGCTAGCTGTGCGACCTTGAGGAAATCACTACATTCCCCGAACCACATGGACCCACCTGCAGAATGGGACTAACACTAGAACCTTCTTCCCTGGGTTGCTGTGACACTTGAATGGAATTATCTATGTAAAGCCTTTAGCACTATGCCTGGCACACAGGGAAGATACAATTAATGTCCGTAATTATCATCGTCATCATTATTATTTTTACTCTAATCTGTAACACTCGGTTCATTCAAGGGTGTCTTTATTGAGCACCTACTGTTTGCCAGGCACCGTCCTTGGTTGCGGGAGTCCGGCAGTGAGTCCGACAGTGTAGGCATCCGGCCCTCCTGGGGCTGGTGTTCTCTTACGGATGTGCTGCAGCTTTCTGTCTGGGGAGCCCCGTGTTCCCCATCCTGTCCTGTGGTCCTCACTGATGCCTTGAAGTCAAGCAAAGGCAATAAGATTGTCCCAACCGTATAGATAGAAAGCTGAGGTTAGAGAATACAGCTAGAAACTGCTCAGCTACGACCTGGCCTGGGGCGTTCCTGACTCACTTTCTGCAGGCACCCGTGATTGTTTGGGCATGGGGGTGGAGGCATGTCAGGGGGTGGAGCCCTGACCCCTAACGCCCACCTACAGGAGCACAGGGAGAGCTGGGACTCCCCTTCATGTGCCTCTGAGAGGCCCAGTTAGTTCTGTCCACTATGTGCACCCACTGGGCCTCACCAAGTGTTCCTCTGCCTGGTGGTGCCAGCCTCAGGGACCTGTGGACCCCAGCATGGCGGCAGGCAGCTCTGCTGTCCAATAGCACTCTCCCTGGACTCCCCACAGAGCAGCTGTTTTTTTTTATTTATCTGTTTATTTGTTTACCATTCCTTTGCTTCTCTGGGTGGCACCCAGAATTCCCAGCTAGAACGGAATTCTCCGCTCACACCCAGCATCACCCCTGCTGGGCCGGGCGGGGCTGGGTTGGTCCTGAGAACATGACACACAGGAGCTAGAGGTCTGTCCAGGGCAAAGTGAGCAGCGAGAGGGCCCTGGGGCCAGCCCTGCACAGAGAGACCCACGATCAGAATGGGCTCCACCACGGGCATTACCCCCAACCCCAGTCCGTGGCAACTCCCCGCGACCCTCCAACCACAGGTTTCGAACCTGCACAGTAGCACGCGACTGATGGAGCGGTCTCCACTTCCAGGCTCAACTCTGCCCAGTCCTCGAGGAAACGCACACACAGCATCGCCCTCTCCAGCGTCTTTTATCGCCCTCCCTCTCGACACGCCCACACCCGTGCCAAGAGGAGAGTTGCATTTTATATTTAATGAATCCAAGTACACAAGAGTATTCATAGTCTTTGATTCATGACATTCTTTCCTCTTAGCTGACCTTGCACAACATGCGTCTGGCTTCTTTTTTTTTTTATTTATCTGTTTATTTGTTGATAATGTAGTAAATACCTGTGAGCCTCCCACTCAATTCTTCCCCCGTGGTCCTGCCTTCCCCGTCAATTTGCCTCTCTCACTCCATCTTGAATCTCAAGTTTACCATTCCTTTGATTTTCTAAAAATAAGCTGTATTTAATGTTTTTCTAAAAGGCATATTGTTTAGATTTGTCTTGTTTTTACCTTACTTAAGAGATTAGCCTGCAGCCTGTAGCCTTCTGTAATATACTTTTTTCTCCTGCTGTTATATGGGTAGCATTCATCCACACCAGAGCACAGAGCCATGGTCCGTCTGCTTCCACCATGGTGTTCCGGGTCCCCCCGTTACGTTCCACGAGTATTTATGCATTTTGCTGTCAGTGAACATCTGAGCTGTGGTCAGCTTTCCGCTGTTTTGAATCACATGCTGAGCTGGGTGTTCTTGCATGTGTCTCCTGGAAAACAGCATGAGTGAAACAATCTGTTTATTTGTGTTTTAAGATTTTATTTATTTATTTTTAGAGAGAGGGGAAGGGAGGGAGAAAGAAAGGGAGAGAAACATCACTGTGTGGTTGCCTTTTGAGTGCCCCCTATTGGGGATCTGGCCCGCAACCCAGGCACATGCCCTGACCGGGAATCAAACCTGCAACCCTTTGATTCACAGGCCCTCACTCAATCCACTGAGCCACACCAGCCAGGGCCAAACGTAGCAATTTATAATCCTGCCAACAACAAACATACAGGTCCTATTGGACCACGTGCCCTCCCGCACCTGGCATTGTGAGACTTTTTCATCATTTTCCAACTGAAAGGTCGTTAAATTGTTCCTCACTGTGGTCTGTTCCTTTAAGTTGGCTCTCCAGTATGGTTTGCAAGGGTCACCGGAGCAGTGGGGTCCCCCTGCACGTGACAGCCGAGTCTCTCCCAGTTGGGACCTCATCATTGCCTTATTCAGCTCTGGGTCCCCGGTACCCAACACCGTGCTGGATGCCTCATCGTTCTCATCACTCATCGTAATAACAATCACAATAAGGAATATTTATCGAGTGCTTACTAAGTGCCAGGTGCGATGCTAACTAACACCTTTACTTTTTATTGGCTCATTTAATCACTCTGGAAACCTTATCAGGCAGCTCTGTATTGCCCCCATATAATAGATGGGGAACTGATCTTAAGTGTCTTTCCCAGAACCACACACGTAGTGAATGAGGGAGCCGGGATCTGAACCCTGCCCCTGACACCCAAGCCCTTAACCACTCCACTCTAGGCGTCTAATACATCCTGGTAGGAGGTACCTTTGACCGGCTATAACCAGGGGCAGGGGCAAATGTCGTGATACTTTTACCTTTCAGCGTCTATCAAACATGTTTAAAATGCACCTACATTTTGGTTATAAACAAAGTTTAGAGGATTTCCAAAATTTTGCTCTAGTCAAATGGTAATTCATGTTATGTATGGTGGGTTATAATTTCTTAGTAATCGTCATACAGACTTGAGAACTCTCATCGTGAGAGAAATCCAAGCTACAAATTGTTCTCAAATGTCACGAGATGTTTATGAGTTCCTTCTTTGCTGACAATTCCCTTAGCCCTGCTCTAACTTTTTCTCTTATCACACTTATTTCTAACATACCACATAATTTACTTATTGTTGGGTCTATTACTGACTCAGAAGGGCAGGAATATTTGTCTGCTAAATTCTATCTGTGCCTTTGATTGGTTTAGTACTTATGTATTCCTAGTGCCTAAAATTGTGCCTGGCACAAGGAAAAAGTTTGTTGACTTTTTGCCACTCACTCAAACATTTGTTGAGTGAATGGAATAAATGTATGCTTCCAGGAAGGGAGGGAGGAAGGAAGGGAGGAGGGAAGGAAGGAAGAAAGGAAAGGAGGGAGGTAGGGAGAGAGGAAGGAAGGGAGGGAGGAAGGAAAAAGGGAAGGAAGGAAAGGAGGGAGTAGGGAGAGAGGAAGGAAGGAAGGAAAGAAGAGATTGAACCAGTGAATACTAAGTTGAACAGTTAACGAAGATTGAGTGTGTTATTTTAATTTTCTGGTTTCCTTTTTCATTTTGAAGCCAACTATTTTTTACATGTTTCAGGTTTCAGAAATTTCTGTAGGCCCGAGGTTTTGTATCTGTGTGCCTAAAGTATGGAGCCGTCCCAAAGATCCAAAACAGTGTTTTGCTGCCTTTCTGTATCTCCTACAAACCAACATCAACAACAAGCAGCCTGCGTCCGATAAGACTGGCAATGAGGCAGGAGGCATTTCAAAACAAAGCAGAACACTCCTGGCAGCTTGCAGGCAGCAGTTTTTCTAGAATCTGCATCAGTGTCCAGGTCCAACACACCTGATGACAGATGCCAAACATCTGACGAGTGTAACCGGCCCGAACCCTCCTGGCTGTTACTATTTCCAAACCGGGGTGCACGAGGTAGAAACAGGAATCAGGAACCGTGTCTCCTAGTCAAGCGTCTGGCTCCGATCTCAGAGCCAGGCCAAAGGAGTAATTATAGCTTCCCTCTGTGGCGCACCGGGCAGGAGGCTGGTTCAGTGAAGGAAGCCTGCTGTCTGTCTGCAGCCAGGCTCTGACTCATGGAACCAGGGAGTCCCAGAAGCGCTACCCGCAGAGGGCGGTGAGCAGCTGGGAGGTGGGCGGCCAGGGTGGCCTGCGAGCGGGGGCCAGAGCCCTGAGGTTCAGGAAACTCCCTGCTTGGCCTGGAGGAACCTGCAGCTGGAGCCAGAGGAAGTGAGGCTCAGACCAGCAGCTGCCGTTCGAGCAACTGCAGCCACGGCCGCACCCTTGAAAGGAGGCCCCTGCCGCTGTGCGGAGACGTGAAATAAAATGGGTTAGCCATTTTTATATTCGAAATGAATTGAGGGGAAAAGAAACACGAACTGCCTCGACTAGGGATGGCTGTGTTTGGTATAATACACCAGTGGCTTTGGTTTCTTGGGGCAGGGGGGTAGGCTGGGTCGAAGGAGTGAGGAGTGATCTGTTCATTTGATTTCCCCCAATGTGCATGTGGGTGGGGGGGAGGCAGCAGGGAGGCTAATTAGGTCTTTCCAGCCACAGAGACAGTTTGACCTGGGCGTGGCTTCAGCTACACCGAGGGTGACAGCCGGCTCCGGAGTGCATTTGTATTCCACCTTAGGTAGGTCACGGGAGGTCATTTTATCCTTCCTCCGTCTCCGGCAGCTTCTTCCCTTGACAGTCTGCCAGATGGAGACAACTTGACCTCCTCCAGGCCTTGTGGGCCAGGAGATTCCGGTTCCCACCCCTTCCCTTCTCGCTGAGTCACCCACCTCCCAGTCAGGTGATCCTCCCCTGGGCCCTTCTGAGAGCACCTTGACCTATATTCCGAACTCTCCATTTCAACCAACTCGAATTGTCCGGAGAGAGGGCCCACCAGGCCAGTGGGTATGGGGGTGCTGCGTGGTGCTGCTGGCACCCCAGGAAATGGGAGGGGGTGCTCCCCTTCTGAGAGCAACCCCAGACAGGCCTGGAAATGGAAAGTTAGGAGGCTGGAGGCTGCGTGCAGGGTGGGGGAGGGAGGAGGTGGCGAGTTGAGTCAGCTGGGAAAGCTGTCAGCCACTGAGAGACACAGGCTCCCCCCCTCCTGCTGCAGGCTCTGTGGCTCCGCGCCAGGCCCTGACTGAGCAGGCTGCTGGGGACAGTGGTGAAGGGCAGATGCAATCCTGCCTCCAGGGCTGGGTGATATTGCTGCCCACAGGAAGAGGAGAGGCGAGAAAGCCTGCTAATCATGGGATAAATCTAGATGACTCATCGGGATCATCCCAGCCCAGGACCTCCCTCGAGCCCCAAGGAACAAGTTCCTAGCCCCAAAGTGTCCACAGGATGGCCTCTGCTGAGGCTGCCCGTGGATTCTTTGTGGGGTTGCCGCCTATGAAGTCTGAGACCCCTGCCTCTGGGGGTAACAGGGTTGCAGTGGGGAAAAGAGCAAAAAGGGAGGTGTTGGAAATTCAATTTTCAGCCTCGTCCTCGGGCTTCAAGCCTGTAAACAGTGACATGAACTGAAGATCACCCTGCTGTTGAGTCAGACAGGGCTCTGAACTCAGTGTCAGTGGTCGAAGCCTAGCTTCGCCAGTTAGTGGCTCTGTGGCCTTGGCCAGTCACTGTAAGCCTCGGTTCCCAATCTGTCTTATGGGGATTTTATTTTATTTATTTATTTTTTTTAGATCTTATTTATTTATTTCTAGAGACAGGGAAATGGGAGGGAAAAGAAAGAGAAACATCAGTGTGTGGTTGCCTCTTGCACACCCCTAACTGGGGACCAGGCCCACAACCCAGGTATGTACCCTGACTGGGCATTGAACTGGCCACCCTTTGGTTCACAGGGTGGCGCTCAACCCACTGAGCCCCACCAGCCAGGGCTGTCTTACGGGAATTTTAATAAAACCACCCTACATCAAATGGGCTGAACATTAGATCAGGTGATAATGGGTAAAAGTATTACATTAATTGTATTTAATTACATGTGACTATAGGGTATCTTTTCTGTAGATTGTTAAATACCTCTCCTATCTGAGAAGATTACTTTATCTGTTGAATGTCCCAAACACAGAAGTGCCTGTCTCTGGGTGTGTGTCTAAATGGGAAGAGAAAGCTGTAGCCTCTGGCTACGTCCTGTTCTACCCAGGCTAAGGAGGCCCCACACAGCATATTTACATGCCTACCGCCCACAGGTTACTTGTGCACCCTCTTAGTTCTTTCCATCAAGAAAAGTGGGGAAGGGAGGGAAACATCAACGCACGAAAGATACAGCCATTGGCAGCTCTCACACACCCCAACCAGAGACTGGCTGGCAACCCAGGCACACTCCTTGACTCGGAATCGAACGTGTGACCCCTCACTTCACAGGCTGGTGCTCAATCCACTGAGCCATGCCAGCCAGGGCAAGTCCAGTTTTCAAATCAGAATGTAATAACCTCATGAGGTTAACCGCCTGGTGCAAGTGAGATGGGTGGAAGGGAAGCAGGAAGAAAGACCGGGAGGAAGAAGGAAATAAGGGACCTTGAGGAGCAGAGCTGGATTGCTCAGGAAGCTACTTAGGGGTAAGCCCCTGAGCCCTTCACTTGTGAGCATCTCTTCCAAGGCCTGGCACCTAATTTTTCGTTCACGCATTCCCCTAGGACTGTATTCACTCTAGGCCCTGCCACACGGAGGTCTGCTCCTGTCCCGGAAGTTCTTGGAGAGACTCACCCTTGTTCTTGTTAAGATGCAGAAGCACAAAAGAAATGCAAGTGATGTGGGGAATGTGGTATTTGCATAAATTTGCAGGAAGATCTGCCTGTAGTCCCCGCAAGGCCAGGCCGTAAGGAATGAGATGTAGAAAGAAGGTGGAGGTTGGGGAAGTGCAGGATTATTGTGCCGATTGCAAACGACTTCTGGAATCCACTCTGGCACTGGAACTCTTCAATTTCGAGTTTCCGTCTGGTCGAACAGCGCAGAGTAGTGGAAACTCAGGGGTCTGAGATCTGGAACGCTCTCACTGGCCCTGGCCCATCCTCCCTAATCCTCTTTTTTGTTGTTGTTTTTTCCGTATTTTATTTTAGTTTTAGTTTTTTAAAACTGAGTTTAGGGAATGAGAGAAGAGAAAGAGAAACATTGATTTCTCGTTGTGTGCCCTAAACCAATGGAGACACATGACCAGGCCTTTTTTTTTTTTTTTTTCCAGTTTTGGCTTTTAACCTTTAATATCTAACATTATTGCTTTAAGAAATTTCCCCCTGAACCAGAAATAGAATGCTCGTTGCATAAAAATATATATGTAAAAAAAAGGGATTCTCCATCTTCCTGGGGCGGGGGGAAGCCATGACTTACAGAATACCCCAGTGTTGTGTTTTACTTACAATTAAGCTCTTGGTCACCTCACTGATTAGCTCTGTAACTCACATACTTAAACTAAACATTATCAGGGAAGCACTAGTTGGGTGGCTTTGGTGGGGTTCATTAACCTCTTTGGGCCTACATTTCTCTACATTTAATATAATGGTAGGTGATTTCAGAGCACTTCCCTCGAACTGCCCCGGCTACTACTGTATCCCCACAGGCCAGTGTCTAATAATAGCCATTGTTATGTTAACCGCAGAGATTTACATAGTGCTCATGGATGAGAACACTGAAGTACAGAGGTGCTACCTAATTTCCCCGGTCATCCTGGCAGTAGGTGGCAGAGCTGTGAGTCAAGGCCAAGGCCAAGCAGTCTGGCTGCCGCATCTCCTTTTCTCCATCACTGCGCTCTTAATAAATGAATACACATTTTTTAAAAATTAATAGACTATTTTTGGAGTGGCTTTGGATTTACAGAAATAACTGAGCAGATCAGACGGAGAGTTTGAGGAGTGAAGCAAATCAACAAAGTGTCCTTCGATTGAGAGAGACCATGGTTCGTTATCCAAGGTGTGTGGGAAGAGAATGCATCCATTGCAATCTCTGTGCCTGGCGTGTTATGGAGGTTATTCCATTCAATGTCCATAACACCTGGCTAAGCAGGTAGCATCAACCCCATTTTGCAGTGAGGACACTGAGGCTCAGGGAGGCCAGAGGACTTGCCCTAGGCCATGCAACAGCTAAAGGGTTGAATGTTCTGATATGTCTGATCCTAAAGATCCCAGTTGCCACTCTGAAAAACAGCATGATTATCATCAAAGTGGGATTTGTCTTGTAATTATTAATCTGACATTTGTCTCTGGTACCTTATCACTTTAAAAATGTTTTGTATGCGCTTTTCTCTGTTGGGACTGACTGGAGCCCAGGGAAGTAGGGGAGGCAGCAATTCTGGTTCTGTTTGACAGAGGAGGCTACTCAGGTTTACAAAGTTAAGATCAGATGGTAAGTATTGATGTAGAATCAGGACTGAAACACTCAGGCTGGTTCCCCTCCTTCTCGTTAAGCGTCTGTCCTTGTTGAACCACCTCATTGAGCTCTAACTCTTGGTAAACCCACATGGAAGAAATACTTGGTAACCAGTCCTCCAGGGGCTGCCCCTCTTTTTAGGGGTTGGCCGAGAGACTGTTTCCAAAATCTAAACCTCACCTGCATGTAAGTCCTTGCCCTCCACATTTGGTGTTTTATCTGATCTGTTGCCTGAGCCTGGAGGAAAGGGTTAACTGTGACATTTTCTTTCCTCCCCATGTATTTCACCAACACAAGGGAGAGCTGGCCGTCTCCTTTGGGAGCAGACTGGGTCCAATCCTGATGGCATCGAGTGGCCGATGTTGGAACCCAGGTTATGATGGTGACTAAGCAAGGGGTCCCACGCACACTCAGCTCTCGGGCCGTTGCAGATCATGCTTCGTGTGAAGCAAGCAAAAGATCTCTGGCCCCTCCCCTTCCTCCACAGCCTCCCCTGCAGGCGCCCAACTCGTGAGCCCAAAGTAGAGTTCTTTTCTTTTTCACGGTTCTTCTTATTTTGAAGAAAAATCTCAAACCTACAGAAAGGGTGCAAGAATGTGAAAATGAACTCTCTTTTCTCTACTCCCTTGATGGAGAAAGGCTGACAGGTTTTAAAATATTATTTAATTTTGTTTCTCTTTAAAATGGGACTTTTGTTTGTCTGAGTAGGAAGTACACTTGTTTGGTTCAAAATTCCAAAGGGTATTCAGTGAGGAGTCTCCCCCAAACTTTGCCCCCTACTATCCAGTGCCCCCCCTTTTTAGAAGAAACCAATGATTCAGTTTCGTGGGTTCTCTTTCAGGGATTTTTTCTATGTATACACGGGAACATAGTTGTGTGTGTGATTGTTTTACTTTTCTCCCCTCATTGTAGCATACTGTATCATCCCATACCTTGGTTTTCTTATTGGACATAATTCTAATTTAGATCTTTAAACCCTGATTTCATCGCATTTCATGGTATGGGTGTTCCATACCTTGATGAACTAGGCCTCACAGATGGTCACGTAGGTTGTTTCCACACTTTGTCATTGCTGACAGTTCTGCAGTAAGTACGCTTGTATGTATGTTGTTCCGTAGGATAGCTCGCAGCTTTTACTGGAGACCAGAATTGAGACTCTACTATGAGATTGTGTCCAGGAGGTTTCCTCAGGGCAGGTACTTTGAAGGTGGGGCATTCCTCGTCTCAATGATACAGGCAGAAGGAAGGCCTGCTTGAGTGTGGCTGCTAGGGTAAAATTATGGGTGTAATCATGTATAGTTTTAATTTGAACATTTCACCTAAAATGTCATAGGGTGTGCTTGAGTGTGATATTGGTATGTTACAGAATTACATGCTTATGATTTTGCAGTAAAATATTTTATAATAAACTAGGGGCATTGTTTGTGCCAGACCCTGTATATAGTTCCTTTGATCTGGGGGTTGGTAACCTAATCTTTCATCCTCTGGGTCTGAACGTTTTTACTGCTGATATTTCTGGCCACAATGGTGACCAGAACTTTCCTAGACAGGTTATTTTCCAGTGCTGAAATGGGCTGGCTGTTTCTTAGTGTCCCCTGTGCCCACCTCTGCTCAGCAGGTGGCCAGTTCATTCAATACAGAGAGCACAGGTGTTGGCACCATGAATCTAAACTTATCTGGGATTCATTAGTCAATTATGTGTTCCGACCTTGGTGCCAGGTTAGAGAACACTCAGACTAGAAGTTCAGGCTTCATAATGTTTGTATTTGGGAAATAAATCCAAGTTTCCCAAGGGTACTATTTGATGAATTCAAAGAACTATAGTAAAACAAAGTAGAAATACCACCGCCTCCACCACTAAAACACCGATAAACAGCTCTTTTGCAAAGGCCAGCTGGAAGGCAGAGCTGCAGAATTAAGGAGCCAGGGATAGCCTCTGCTTCTTTTTCAAATTAGGTCTTATAGCATGAGCTTACAAGGAATGATTACAGGCCTAAACTTCATCCTTGTTAGCTCAGAGGAAAAGTGGAAGGGTTTTTAATCCAAAGATGCAACGGCTACCCGCCCCCATACACACTTCAGATAAAAAAACAAATTCAATCCCTGCTAGCTCAGAGGAAAAGAAGAAAGGATCATACTCTGGTTGAAGATACAACTCCCCCACTATATATACATACACACACCGCCACACCATACAATTTACATATGGTGTGGTTATGCTGTAGCATTTTGGGAAAAAAAAAAAAAAACCCTACTTATTCAGCATCCTGCTTCCCAGATGGGCTATACCCAACATCTATTCTAGATTTAAAAGAGACAAAGAGGATGTATCTCATCCTTGAAAATACAGGGGTGAGCAAAGGTAGGTTAGTAACAAAAATAAATAAATAGGAGTAAACTCTTGTGCTTTGTGTGCTTACAGCTGGAGACCTACTTTTACCCACCCCTGTGTTCAGGAAAGGATATTATGTATATTCATTCCAAAAGATACATCTACATAAAGGAAAGGCAACATCAACTCTTCTGAGCTCCTTCCCAGTTGTAAAATATGTAGTCGTTCTTATCACCAAGAACTTCTACTTTGTGAACTAAAGTAGCTATCTCTACTTTGTGAGTGAGATAAAGTTCACTTACAAGCCCTGGCCAGCGTGGCTGTTAATTGCTGAAGTAACTGTCGCCCTGAGGCTTGGGTACAGATTTATTTATTTTATATTTATTTATTTTTAGAGAGAGAGAGGGGACGGGAGGAGAAAGAGAGGGACAGAAACATTGATGTTAGAAGTTGCCTCTAGTACCTGCTGCGACCAGGGACGGTACCCACAACCCAGGCAAGTGCCCTGACCGGGAGTCCAACCAGCGCCTTTTCCCTTTGTGGGCTGACACCCAGCCGCCTGAGCCACACCAGTCAGGGCCGAGTTCATTTCTGTAACAAATCTTTATTGAGCGTCTACCATGGACCAGGCGCTGCCGCAGCACTGAAGACGTGGTGGGCACACAGAAATCCTTTCCCAGGGAGCTTATGTTCTAGTAAAGGCGGAGGAAAAGGAAGACATAACACAGGAGCATATCATGATACTAAGTAATATCAAGAAAAATAAAGCAGGGGACACAATTGGGAGGAAGGAGGGTCACCCTCAGCCTCACTGGGAAGGTAGTATTTGAACAAAGTCCTGGCGGAGGGGGGATAATTTAATGGTGGCCCTTCAGGTAGAGGAAATAAACCTCCCCTTTTTGTATAAGGAGGATAAGACTTTTTTTTTTTATCGCCAAATGTTCTTTTCACCAACTAATCAGGAGCCCTAAACTTCTATTATTGTTAACACACGCGTCTAGGTTAAAATGCCAGAATAAAAATATACAGTTATCAACTCTTAAAGCCTTTGTGCGCATCTGTTTGTCTGATGTTTCTGGGAGTCTCCAGGAGCGAGGAGAGGAAGGTGATGGCAGAAGGAGAGGTAGGTGTGAGGGGACGGAACCCAGGAAGAGCAACGGGGTGGCGTGCACCATGAGGGATTGGGGGGGCCCGCTGCCAAGAGCAGCAGTGAACCGCACCTTAAGCATCGCCCTCATTTCTCCGACCTGCCCATGGGGTTCAATCCTGGGGATGGTCCAGTGGCTCTCAGCCCGCTCCTCTTAACCTTAGTGCTGAGTGTCCAGCAATGCAGGCCACAGGCTGCCGTCGTGGTGTTTATAATGCATCTCTTTGGGGCTTCCTGTGTTTTGGAGCAGCACTGGAAACAGTGGTACCAAGGGGGTCACAGGAAAGCAATTCTGGGGCTTATGGCTCTGTCAGTCTCTAGTTAATTTAATGGCCCTCAGAAAAGTAGATGACTCAGGACACTTGCGAAGTTTCTTTCTTAATCAATGCAGGAGAGCAGCATTATTTAGGATGATATTCACCTCATCTTTTGAAATTCCACAGTTGCCCTCCCTCCCCGCCCCACATCTGTATACTCTGTTTGCGTTTGTCCCTATAAGTTCAATTCCCAGAAATGCTTCTAGGGACATACACATTTAGACCATGTGTCACAGACTCAGATGCTGGCATGGAGCAGACACTAACTAACAGACACAAGCAGGTGGGGACGGGGACAAACACGAGCGTGCCTGCCCCCACTCCCCTTCTGGAAGCATCACCTAGTGGGTATGAGAGTTCAGTGCTGCTAGAATTTCTCGCCTCTCGATCGAAGCTAGAAATCCACACTTTTTGGCAGAATCTTCAGATTTTGAAATGTTGGCCATGACTTCGAGACAGGGGGGTACAGCGTGTAGGCCCGTTTGATTTCTGACGTGGACAGGTAATTCGGTTCGTTATGGAACATGATAGTTGGAAAGGGAGGCAAAGGAAGGACATCCGATCAACCTGACAGTTTGAGAAGGTAAATATTTTAGGAAGCTGGCCTCTGCCAGGTTGACCCCTTTGCCAAGGTTCTGCCTCCTGCATTTAACCAATGGGTTATTCTGGAAAACACGCGCAACATTTGTCTAGTCCTGGTGGGGCGGTGAGAAACAGGCTGGGCTGAGAGGTCACAGGCCTCGCCGATTCCCCTGCACACTCCCTGTGCAGCCTTGTATACGTCATTCAGGCCCTCGGGGTTTAATTCCCTTATCTGCGGAATGAGGGGCTGGACTTCAGGGCTTTCAAAATGTGCCTCTCAGGCTCAGATAGTCTCTTCCAAGATACCTTTGAGGGACGGGGCAGGGCGGGATCCCAGGGTTTACAGAAAGGCAGTTCAGCCTTTTCTGTTTTCTCGCCCTCCCTGGAGCTTCTGCTTTTCTGTTTCAGGCCTTGAACTTCTGCCAAAAAAAAAAATTCTTTTTGAAGAAAGAGTTTCCCCACTTTCGAAAAAGTTTCAAAACCATCTAACTAGTGTAT
>PVIA01013892.1:0-29631 GCA_004024845.1 Tonatia bakeri
GTACAGCATAGGGAATACAGTTGATAATACAGTAATAACTACCTAGGTTGCCAGGTGGGTACTGTGAGTATCAGGAGGAAAACTGTATAAAGTATTCGACTGTCTTACCACTACGCTACACACCTAAACTAACACAAAATAAAACTGAAGGAAAAAAAAGAACATTAGAAAAAAATACTGGGGTAGCTGAAAAAATCAAACTTCGTTAGACATCAGTAAGATCTAATAAAGTTTTATCTCAATCACTACAATAGAATTTATAAATATTTAACATTATTATATTAAATGTGAAATTTCTTATGGCACATATAAGAGGCAGACAATTGAAATGGTTTTCTGCTAAAAAGGTTATCTTTTTTTATGCTTACTGGCTGCATTTATTTTTCATAAATTCACTATACACACACTCTGTCCAATCCTATTAAAAGCAACCTCTAGGCTATCATGTTTTGCAAATACTCTTTTTTTTTTCTATTTTGAGTTTATGATTTTTAACTTCATAAAATTAAATCTCTCATACTTTAAAGGGCCTTTTTTGTCCTGGCTGGAATGTGCATTTGGTTGGAGCGTTGTCCCACACACCAAAAGACTGTGGGTTCAATCCCCATCTGAGCACACACAAAAGTTGCAGGTTTGATTCCTAGTCACTCTGCACATGGGAGGCAACCAATTAATGCTTCTGTCTCACATCGATGTTTCCCCCCGTCTTCCTTCCTCCTTCTCCCAAAATCAATAAACATATCCTTAGCTGAGGTTTAAATAATTTTTTTGAAAAGGCCTTCTTTATCACAAGACTGTCAAAACTTTATTTTATGCTAGTATTTTTACAGTTTTATTTCCCATATTTAATCTTCATCTAGAATTCATTCTCATGTAAAGAGCACAGAAGAAATCAGTTACATTTTCTTTTATTCCTTAGCCAGTTCTTTAAACATAGGAAGAACATAATTTAAAGAAAACATTTGCTATAAACCTTGCATTTTCAGCCTGAGAAAGCTGCTGACCAAGAGCGTGGTAAACAACTTAAGCTGTAATCAGATTTCTTCATGTAAACTATCAGTGAGGCTTGGGCCAATAAATGAAACAAAGACTTTTAAAAATATATCTACACACCCTTTTATTTATAACTTATTTACATTATGAATTTAAGGATGGCACTAATTCTTTATTACACGGTAAGAGAATCATTCTAAATAAATACAAAACATACTGGCAGAGGAAAGGAAATTATATTTATTTGTTTTAATGTTTTCCCAACACTTAACAATGACAAGCAAATTCCAAAAGGACTAACTGCCCTTTCCGAAACACCATGAGGGGGTTTCCATATCCATTTGATGAACATGCAATTAATCCTTCAAGTCTCAAAACTCTTGAAAATGAGCTTAGGAATTTTTTAGAAGTGATCTGCATTGATTTGCTTCTTATTACCATATAAATACTATTTTGCATTAATTTACTGGAACTACAGTAAAAAGTAAAAATATTATATTTCAGTATAGTATAAAATGATAGCTAAACTTTAAAAAATTTCTTTTCTACTTGTGGTGTATAACTATTAAATCTTTTTTATACCAACCAAATTTAAATAGCTCAGGAAAATTCCTGATATATAAAAATATTAGATTGACAGCCAGAATGTACAAATTAACAATTTGAAATATATATTAACAAACAAAACAAATTTAATTTTATAATTCAGAACAAGGTTATTCCATTTGAAAAAAAATTATACCAATGTAAATGTTTCACAGTTTAATTCTATCTTACTTGTGAGTTCATTTATTTATTTTTTTAAATCCTCACCTGGCAATATTTTTTACTATTGAGTTTTAGAGAGAGAGGAAGGGGGGAATGGGGGGGGAGACAGAGAGAGAGAGAGAGAAACATCAACATAAGAGAGAAACATCGATAGGCTGCCTCCTGTGTGCACCCTGACCAAGGACCAAACCTGCAACCTAGGTATGTACCTTGAATGGCAGTCAAAAACACAACCTTGGTTGGAGTGTCACTCCATACACCAGAAGGCTGCATGTTTGATTCTGGGTCAGGGCACATACTTAAATTTGCAGGTTCAATCCCCAGTTGGGGTGCATACGGGAGGCAGCCAATCACTGTTTTTCCCTCACATGGATGTTTTTCTTTCTCCCTTTCTTTCTCTTTCTCTCCTAATTTTTTTCTCTCTCTCTTCCCCCATTCCTCTCTCTCTAAAATCAATCAACATATTCTCATGTATTAAAACAAAAAGTCCGTATCTACCAAGTTGAACAAAAGAGTGTATGCGTTCAAAAGAAATTAAAAGAAAAAATTATACTCACAAGGAAGTTTACAAATGCCTCAGAAAATCAAGGCACTTCAAAATTTTACCAAAAATATGCACTCTATATCACTTAAAGTACAGGATATTTAAATATGTATGTATATCATCTCGGCAGTTTATTCCCTCAGGAAGGAGGCACTGAGACACTCTTCCTTCATTTAAATCACTCGAAGGCTTGCCACTGCCTTTTACAAAGAAATCTGAATGAACGCCTTACTGGACTTCCACGTCACCATTACCTGGCCTTTGCCTACTCTCCAGCCCCTGCCCCTGGTATCACTCCCCCCTACCCCCTAAGGCACTGCTGTCAGCTCCTGCCCACATCACACAAGCTATTCCCACCACCAACCCTCTTCAAGGATAACTCCTAGTCTTCCTTCAAGCTCGGCTTAAATAACATTTTCTTAATAATGCCGTCTGTCCCTGGTGCCCAGACCAGAGTAAATCTCCCTGCTATAAGCAGGCATGGCATACAGTCCTCTAACTATGTAGCACTTCGCATGCTCTTAACCTTTAAATATTTGTAATAATTTGTTAAGGCAAAGAGTTCCTCAACTTTGTCAGCTCCCAGTACCCTTATTTTCTCAGTAGTTTTCCCCACAAATCCCCTACACTAAAATGAATGCCTAACAGTTAGTTCATTTAATAGTTAGGTTCAAACAAATTAAGTATTTATGTCCTAATGAGTTAGTATCCCTTTTTAATAAATAATATACACAAACTGAAAAATATTTTAATGTTATGTTTAAATAACTACAATTAGTCATGGGACATGTGCACCTACTGGGCATCACACAACTTCTCAAACCCTGAAATTAGATGTATACTACCATCGTCATTCCTTTTTCCACCACGAGTTCTGCATGACGCTTGCTTTTCATCACAGCAACCACCAAACCCCAACTTCACAAAGATATCACAGCACCAAAATGAAGGAAGCACAATCAAACGTAGAAACTCTGAACTACCTGGACTTAGAAGTTCGCACAGTGTCCAACAGATGCTGTTATTTTTCCCTGAACATTCTGAAATAAGCCTGGGAGTTCTCTGAGGTGTCCCGAGGCATTTCAGGACACAGTTCGGAAAGCAGGCTTACAACGGATCCTTCTACAATGCTCTTGTTCACCACATTCCCAGGGCTCACCCAGCACAATGGATGTTACCAACCTTCAGATTACAACTTCTGAAAACTTCCACGTGAGACCATGGGCAGGCTCCATCCAAAACCAGCCCATTAGGATCACGCTCTTCCATCATAAAACTTAGAGATTTTTGTAAATTTGGATGAGCTTTTAAAAATTATATAGAAGAGCAAAGAAAGCCAAGAAGAGTCAAAACAATTTAGAACAAAGTAAAAGGACTGCACTCATCAGTATTTATGGAGCTACAGTAATTGCAGTAATTGCAGCTCTGGAGCAGGAATACACAGGACCTCATAATAGAGGCGGGAGAGCCCCGAAATAGAGTTATATATATTTGGAAACTTATATACAATAGAAACAGCATTTTACAGCAACTGGGGTAAAGGAGGGACTACGCAGTAAATGTTAACAGGACAATGAGGCGCCTGCCCACAGCATGTAAATGATGGTAAATACTCACTGTTCTAAACACTCCCGGCACACCAGCCACTCATTTAATCCTGACCACTATCTTGAGGGACAAGTACTGTTAGCATTCCCGGCGAAGAGGAGAAAACTGTAAACTGTCCAAGGTCACATGGGTAGTAAATAACAGAACCAGAGTCTGTGATTTTAACTACACTACACTGTAGCGGCACTCTCACGCATTATACACATACTCCAGATCTATAAAATATTAAGTAATGAAGATTTTCAGGAAATATAGAAAAAATCCTGGAGTTAGGCAACCTTCTAAATCAAAATAGGGAACCACAGAGCCAGAAAAAATAGATATGCTTCACTTCATTGCATTTAAATTAAAAAATAACTTTTATGGCAAAATATAACAAAAGACAAAATTGGGAGAAAATATATCACATATAGCAGATAAAGAACTTGAAAGGCAACACCACTCACTAGAAAAATAGAGTCCGTGTTCCCATAAAACTTAATTCACAAACAGGCAGGAGGATGAATTCAATCCACTGACTGGAGTTCACTGATTCCTGCCTCAGAATATTTAGTCAGCAAAAAAACAAGTGAACTGTGTTTCAGCTGATCTGGAGTACATTTTGTGAGAAATTATCAATGCAGACAAGTATAAATTACACAGTTTCATAGGCATACGATTATATGAACATTGAAAAAGGGAGACAGGTGTGTAGCAGGTTGTTACCACTGGTCACTGGGAAGGTGAGGACAGTAGAAAACGGGAGGGGCAGGGGCAGGGGAATGAGGAAGGGCAATGAAAATCACCAAGCACACTTAAAATAATTTTGTGAATAATCAGGTTATGTATATAAGCCATTTATAAATACTATATATACATATATGTATGTGGTAAGTGTGAGTATATGTTTACACCTGTGTGAATACCTAAAGGGGTACATTTTAAAAACTAGTCGCCAAAATGGGGATTATCTCAGGGTGGTGGAGTTTCAGTTGATTTTTATTTCTTTTTCCTTTTACCTTTGGTATTGTCTGAATATTTTATGTAAAAACACTAATGTTTGTTTAAGCAGAAACAAACCTGTTTTTTTAAATTATATTGTATTGATTATGTTATTACATTTGTCCTGATTTTTGTTCCTTTGCGCCCCTCTACTGAGCATCCCCCTACTCCCTTAGGCAATCCCCCCCCACAATTGTTCATGTCCATGGGTCATGCATGTAAATTCTTTGGCTACTTCATTTCCTGTACTGTACTTTACATCCCCATGGCCATTCTGTGACTATCTGTACTTCTTAATCCCCTCACTTGTGCACCCATTCCCCCACATCCACCTTCCAACCGGCAACCATCAAAACACTCCCCATATCCATGATTCTGTTTCTGTTCTTGTTTGCTCAGTTTGGTTTTTTTGGATTCAATTTGTGATAGGTATATATTTTTGCCATTTTATTGTTCATAGCTTCGATCTTCTTCTTTATCTTAAGTAAGTTCTTTTAACGTTTCATATAAAACTGGTTTGCTGATGATGAACTCCTTTGCTTTTTTTCTTGTCTGGGAAGCTCTTTATCTGCCCTTTGATTCTAAATGACAGCTTTGCTGGGTAGAGCAATCTTGGCTGTAGGTCCCTGCTTTTCATGATTTTGAATATTTCTTGCCAAGTAGTCCCTTCTAGCCCGCAAAGTTTCTTTTGAGAAATGAGCTGACAGTTTTATGGGAACTCCCCTACAGGTAACTAACTGCTTTTTTCTTGCTGTTTTTAAAATTCTCTCTTTATCTTTAACTTTTGGCATTTTAATTATGACGTGACTTCGAGTGGGCCTCTTTGGATCCATCATAATTGTGACTTTCTGTGCTTCCTGGCCTTGCAAGTCTATTTCCTTCACCAAATGAGGGAACTTTTCCTTCATTAGTTTTTCAAATAAATTTCCAATTTCTTGCTCTTTCTTTTCTCCTTCTGGCACCCCAGAGATGCAAACATTGGACCTCTTGGAAGTTGTTCCAGAGGCGGCTTATACTATCCACATTTTCTTTAATTCTTTTTTTCTTCTTCTTGTTCTAATTGGTTGTTTTTCACTTCCTTATGTTCCAAATCATTGATCTGATTCTTGGCTTCATCCACTCTATTGTGTTTCCCTATAAATTGTTCTTTATTTCAATTAATGTATCCTTAGTTTCTGACTGGATCTTTTTATGCCCCTGAGGTCCTAAGTTCCTCGAGCACCCCAATAACCAGTGTTTTGAACTCGCATCTGACAGAGATGCTTATCTCCATTTCATTGAGCTCTTGCTCTTTTTCTGGAGTTGTGATCTGTTCTTTCATTCGGGCCACGTTTCTCTGTTTCACTGTGTTTGATTCTATGTATTAGGTAGAGCTGCTTTGGGTCCATACCTTGGTAGTGTGGCCTAATGGAGTAGGTGTCCTGTAGGGTCCAGTGGCATAGCCTCCCCTACCACCCAGTCTGGGTACTTGAGGTGTGCCCTTCATATGGTCTGAGTATACCCTCTCCTTGTAGTTGAGCTTGATTGCTGTTGACAGATCAAGGGAGGGATTTACCCACCCAGTCAGCTGCAAGGATTGGCTGTGACCACTTACCACCAACCTCCCCCTCTATGGAGGATCAGCTGTGCAGGGGCAGGGTGGTGGTGCTCCAACATGGTTTGTAGCTGTCCACTGGATGCACTGGCCCTGGGGTTTCCCAAGTGACACAGGCCAAGGTCAGCCTCCACCTGTGTTTTTCCTGGGGACACCCTGCCTGAAATATAAAGCAATCTGAGATGGCTGCTACTTGTGCTGGGCCTGGGCTCACTGAGGCCAGCTGTTGCTTGTTTGAGAAGATTTAGGAAGTTGTGCAGGATGAGCCAAAACCAGCCATTCATATGGAAAAGCAGCTTGGGTAAGTCTATAAGCTGGATGGGGTGGAGTCTCTAGGGATCTCTACGGCAGGCTGATGGAGTCTCAGATATGGAACCGGCTTGCTGCCTCTGTGGCTCTGTGGGGAGAGGGTTTAGCAAAGGGACAATGGCCTCTGCTCACCCTGATGCCACACATTTCAGTTTCGCCTAGTATACCACTGGTGCCTTCCAAGCTGCTACCATGGCCCTGGAGCTCAGAGGGAGTGAGTCTGAGTAGGTGAGTCAGTGTGTGGGTTAAGAGGAACTGCTTAGGGTTCTAGCAGTTTCATTCACCAACTCAATCCCTGCTGGATTTTGCAGCCAGAAGTTGTGAGGACTTATCTTCCTGGCACTGGAACCCTGGGCTGGAGGACCTGGTGTGGGTCTGGGACTCCTTACTCTCGAGATATCCCTCCCAAATTTTTATCCACCACACATGGGTGTGTGACCAGATAATTCCGTGTCTACTCCCGTTCTACTAGTCTAGATGGATGTGGTTTCTTTAATTCCAGAGTTGTCAGACTTCCATCAACTTGATGCCTGACAGTTCTGAGTGATGGTTTTTCTCTATTTTAGTTGTAATTTTGATGTGGTTGTGCAAAGAGATGACCCACGTCTGCCTACACTGCCATCTTGACCAGAAGTCCCCCTTTATTTTTATATATAGTCTACACAGGACCCCTCTAATACGAAAAGTCTGGAGTATATCTGTATACCGAGACTGAAAGACTATAAAAAAAATAAAAATATTACATTACAGAAAATTTTTTCAAATTTCAAAAGATGTGTAGTATGACCGGGCTTACATTAAAATATATATACAATTACATACATATACACAAAAATATGCATATATTTAAATACAAATATGTAGGGAAGAGTCTAGAAGAATGAACACTAAACAGGTAACAGAGCTTTTTCCTGGGTGTGGGAGTGGAACTGAACTTCTGGGAAAGCATAGAGGGTAAAAGCATTTTACTCCATGGATTGCTTTATTTTAAACTTACATTTTTATTATGAACAGTTGCTTATGCATTCTTCTTGCCATCTTTTTATTTTTTAATAACAAAAACACTTTCAGTTGTTATAGGTGAATAATCCCTGTTGTAAAGAGAGGATTTTTTAAGAAGATCTATCACTTGCCCTAGCTAGGCAGTTCAGCTGGTTAGAGCATCATCCCAGTTCGCCAAGGTGGCCAGCCTCTCTCTAGTCAGGGCACATAAGAGAAGCGACCTATACACGCATAAATATGTGAGACAACAAATCACTGTCTCTCTCTCTAAAAGCAATGAAAAGTGTCTTCAGGGGAGGATAAAAAAAGGAGGGGGATATACTGTATCACCATTTCCCATAACTACTTTTCCTCTGCCCCAGCAGAAGACGTACAGACACACGCTACTTGGTTGACTTCATGCAGAAACTATCCTGACTTATCGCCAGGGGCCTGACTCCCTACCCAGTTAAGTTTGCTTAATTTTAGTGTAGTCTCACCAGGGTCACTGTACAAATTATTTTGAAACAGGTTTAATGATCCTGTCTAATCTCTTCCACATTCCCAGGTCTCCGCAAATTTCTCACTCCTTAATGAAATAGCTCTCACTTCTTTGATAGACTATTCCTCAGTTTTTGATAGAATATTTCACACTTCTTGATAGAATTTCATCTTATGAAAAGAAAATATCTACAGGGAATTTATTTCAGTTGCCACCCCCCACCACCCCTCCAAATATCAACAAATCATATCACTCACTGCACAACTTAATTGTGTGGCAAATAGTAATTCTAACTTTATTGTATCCTTCAGTAAAAAATAATATACAGTATCTGAATACTGGCAGAAATAAAATGAAATGTCTTATTGACCAAAGAGGTTCAAAGTTTGCCAGTGGAAATGCAGGACAAAAGGATAAGTAAGCATTATTATACATCTATGAATTTTAAGTGTTCTATAAAATGTTATTAATACTAAGAAAATGATCTCTTCATTATGAGATAAGAGACTAATGTCAAATGACGTCATGTTTCTTTTACTCCTTAATAACGTTACTCTGGACCATTCTATCCCATCCAGTTGGTGTCTAGATCCTACCTGTTATCCTTCCTGACCCTCTGGTGCTCACTAACACCATATAGGACAGTAGTTCAGGCTCTCTTGCTTTAAGTTCATAATTTACAAACAGAAAGTTTAAAAGTTAAAATAATTTAACATTCTAAGGGCTCAACAAAATACATTTATGTTATCAAATAAGAACAGGCAACACTTAAGAGCTGACGAATGTTTCCTACGCTGCTGTGTAGCAATTGGTGCTCTCAGCTCCAGAGCCCAGGCCCGTCCTCGCCCTGCAGGGCTGGTCCCCCGCATCTGACCAAGCATGCGGACTCCTTCCCTGGGGATTTCAAAGAAGATTAAATGGCTAGTTGTTAACGTTATAATGAGGGCTTTAATTGTCTGATATACATACACCTTTCAAAATTTTTGATGGTACCGGTATACTACACAATCTGTGAATGTCAACTTCGAATCAAAGCTGGATCTGGAATTTTTCCAGGGTAACACCCTAATAGGGAAATTCAATTCGATTGTTCTAATTTACAGCGTCTCTCTTCCCAACCACTTTCCAAACCAAGAAATATCTGCATTCATTTTTTCAATAAACGTATTACAAGAGCACTTTCCTTTTCCTCAGTTTTCAGCCCTCCTCCCTCCCCTCCTTCCCCCACAAGAAAGAACCATAGTGGAAAAAACTTTGGTAAAATTAACTGAAGCATCATGGTTTTGAATCCTAACTCTGCTATGCTAGTTCATTTCTCTCTGTATCTAAACTTTTCTCCCCTATAAAATACAAAAAACAATACCTTCCTTTGAAGAAAATTTCTGTGAAGACATGTGAAAAGAACACACCTCACTGCTTGACAGACAACAGGTCCTCAATAACCAGTAAATATTCATAGTTTAAAAGCCTACAATATTCCCCCCAAATCGCTAACATCTAGCACCTCAGTTTCCACCACCACCATTTTCAAAATTGTTATGCATAAAATAGTATGAACTTTATATATTTTTTACTTTTAATCACATTTTGACAATTACATGTAAAGTAATATTAGGTGATCTTAAAACCAAAGTTTGATCATCTTTCTTCTTTGCCTGATCTTTCAACAGCCTCCCATTACAGCTAATATAAAATCCAAATTCATTACCATGGCATTCAAAAGGGTGACAGCCTCTGGTTCCTGCCTCTCTACAACCTGATCTCACATCACACTCCCTCTGATTCGGTAAGTTCTGGCCACACTGTGCAATGTCCTGAACAAGCACGTTGTTCACCACACTGAAGTCTTTGCATTTTCTGTCCTTTGTGCCTGCACACTCACTCTGTCACCTGGCTAGCTTCTTCTCATCCTTCGTGGTTCAATCCAGCTGCATTTCCACAGAAGCCTGCTCTGACAACCAGCTCTGCAAAGGCCCTCGTCTCCTGTTCTGCCCTTTATGTATGTGCTCTTCTCAGCAATTCACTCTGTTTCTCTGTAAGACCTATCCCCCACCCCCAACTAGAAGACTAGACTACAAGAGAGTATTAAAACGACCCAGGTTTGCCATGGCTACTTGCTATTTCACACTAGTTTGTCTTTTGCTTGCTTACTTTTTTGTCCTCTTCAGGATTCTACTGGTTGGAAAGGTAGTTGGGTCAGAGTAGAATTAAGTATTAGTGATTCCTAGTGACAGCTGATCTCTACTGTTTTTTCTAAGATCAGCCTGTCTCAAAAGTGTTATTTTCAAATGATTTCAAGTCTGTCCTCTGTAAAAATGGTTTAGTATCACTTTTGAAAGTGCCATAAATAATATTAATATTTTATAACTTCTACATGATCAGCAAAAAAAGAAAGTAAATCTGATTAAACTGCAAACAATATTACGGATGTTCTGAGCAATTACCTAGAAACTCTCTAAAATAATTCTTAGAAAATGTTAATAATAGTCTTGGTTAACATGCCAGCAATATTTATATTTCAGCTTGAAACAGGGAGAAAATTTGAATTGGTCATTTTTCATTCTGCTAGATGAGAAAAAAGTAAGAATTTTCATATTAACTATGTAGAACTTTCATGAAAGCATCTTATAAGCAATGTTTTGTTATTTGTGGCCAGAAGATTCTTCTAACAATAAGACATGTCACCCAATACATGATGCAAAGTCTTTTGAATTTCTAAGACAAG
Source organism: Tonatia bakeri (assembly GCA_004024845.1). Lineage (NCBI taxonomy): Eukaryota > Metazoa > Chordata > Mammalia > Chiroptera > Phyllostomidae > Tonatia > Tonatia bakeri. Next base: position 11,006 of record PVIA01013892.1, read on the forward strand.
AGTATTTTTGTACCACTTTTACAAATTATACCGATGAAAATATGGGCTCAACGATAACTCCTTAGAGGTGCAGCCCAAAGATCTGAGTAACCCTGGCTGGGGAAGCTCAGGGGATTGAGCGCAGGCTGCCAACCAAAGGGATGCCAGTCTGATTCCCAGTCAGGGCACAGGCCTGGGTTGCAGGCTGGGTCCCCAGTAGGGGGCGTGTGAGAGACAACCACACATTGATAACTCTTTCTTCTTCCCTTCCCCTCTCTCTAAAATTAAAGAAAATCTTTAAAAATAATAATAAATAATAAAAAATTAAAATTAAAAAAGGATCTGAATGGCAGTTTTACACCATAAATCAATGCGTCTTACACTTAAGTCAATGCTTTGATTGTTAAGCAGTGTCATATTTTTTCTGTCAGAAGCAATAATTTACTAGTATTGAGTATAAAATGTTTCATCACAATAAATTGTCAATTTCTTTTAAAAGAGTGTATCTTCTTTGCAATGCTTCTTTTCCAGTCATCCACAGTTACTCTGACATAATATAAAAATAGATAATTGTCTAATCTGAAACACACTCTAAGTAACTCTGAAATGGACACGACTACATTCATGAATATTCAAGATCACTTCTACTTCCTACACTAATGTTTTATTTTATTGCTACAATTACAGAGGCTTTTGTGGTTGAGAGGTATCTGTGGGTTTGCAAAGAGAAAGGCATCAACCCAGCCTACTATAGCTAGCAATCTTTTGCAATCATCTGTGGTTTTTCAAAAATCGTAACAATAAATATTTCATTACCTCACTGCCATTTGCAAAGTCACTGGGTTTTCCCCTTCATTCAGTGAATTACAGAAACAAGAGAACACTCAATGTCAACACTGACCTGTATAATGTAATTTATCTTACTGGTTTATAATGTCGCCATAGCAAGAGACTGAGGGCAAGAAACAACAACTTACAAAATAGAAATTCAGAGATCCAAGATCTAGTCCTAGCTTCTTTAACAAAATACAAGGATACTTCTAAGACAGAATGGGAATTACAGGACCAAGTCTAAAGGTATAATAAGAATAGTTTACTATTACTGGACAGTTATTGTGTGCCAGGCACTGTTCTAGGGCTTTACCTGTATTCATTTTTCCTCCTCCAATCATAGTGATAGGAATTATTATTATCCCCATTTACAACGAGAAAACTGAGCCAAAGAGAAAATAAATAATTTGCTCAAAGTTATGAAGCTAGCTATAGAAAAGACAAGATTTGAAACAAGTTAGTGTGGCTCCACTATGCCCAAGATCATAATCACTAAATCTGCACTGATACAGTAGCCACTTAGAGACATGTGGCTATTGAGAATCTGAAATGAGACTAATCTTAATTTTATTAATATTTTTATTACACAAATATATCCAAAATATTTTCACTTGTTATCAGTATTAAAATTGTTAGAGATATTTTATATTTTCTGTGTGTACCCAGCCTTCTAAACTGATGTGTAATGTATTTTATACTTAAAGCAAATTTTAAAGCAAATTTTAATTAATTCCACCTGTTTCTTTTTACTTTTCTAATGGAGTACCTAGAAAATTTCAAATTATGTATGTGGCTTGCACTGTACTTCTACTATTGGACAGTACAGCATGGCACCATGCTACCACCCTTCAACAATATGCTTTAAAACAAGCAAGCAAATCCTTTCTAAACAAAGGAAAAGTTTCACTGTTTGTGCAAAGGGGAAAAGACTGTGAATCATGACAGCACACCTAAAGGACGAAGGCGGAGCTCTTCTGGCTGGCTGGCTGCAAGCGTAACAGCTGGTCCACCACCTCAACAGTGCAGAGCACTTCACGCTACTATCAGCACTCTCCCTTCAACACTACTCAGAGATGTCTTTTCAGAAACTACACTTTTCAAAACTTTTAATTAAGAATGAAGTAATGATAATTTATTGTTGATGAATGTTCAAACCACTGGGAGAAAGGTTTCTGAAAAACAGACAGTTACACAATTTCAGAGTGTCATCCACAATAAATTACTTATAAATCACAGGGAAGAAAGCACCCTCCTAACAGACAGATCTGATGGCCTCCAACTTAAGTAAGCGATCAAGCTCAGTAGGACCAGCAGTGAGACAACCGGACATCGTGTACGTCCCAATGGGCTGCGGCAGTAAGAAGTATTGCAGTACTCTTACTAAAAGAGTTTAAGCTAAATCTAAGACTGAAAAAATGACTGAACTAATTCAGGATGTAACACATTCTGCCAAACGACTGCCTGGATTCTTCGAAAAGGAGTCCGTGCCACGAGAAACAGGGACCGAGAAACAGGGACCGAGAAACAGGGACCGGGGGCTGCTCTGGATGGAGAGAGACTTAAGAGACAAAACAAATGCGAAAGTGATGTTTTACGGGGTCCTGGGCTGCAACAAACAAACAAAACACTCAGGGAATAATTGGGTGGATTTAAATTTTGAGTATATTCAATAATATTTTTGAATTTCTTAGATGTGATTAATAGCACTGTTATGTAGTGAAATGTCCTTATTCCTGGATACTTTTGCAATATTAAAACACTGAGATAAAAACACTGCATTGTGTTGTTGATTGTCTAAGCGATTACAACATACCAGAAACTATGTGCAGGTAGTATATGCCCTTACATCTAAGGACTCCAGAAAATTCAGACGAGTGAAACTAATTATATAACCCAGAAGAGTTGTAGTTTACAGAAAAGTAATCTCTATGGCCCAAACGAAACAGTGGACACGTCGGTGCTTTAGCTTTCCACTGACCATTTAAGCTGCCCCACATCATTTCAATGAGCTCCTTTCACTGAAGTTAGTTAGAATTTGTGACGCCTGCAAACAAACAAAAAACAAAGAACAAAAAGCCCACTCTGGGTATGTAAGATTTTAAAACAGATTTAACGATCGATCACATTTTCATATAATTAGAGAGTTAAAAATTAATAAAGTGGCATAGCACTTTAATAAAGTTTTCCCAATATTCTGCCAATTTGAGGTAATTATTAACTGTCAAATCTATATTTTAGCTATTGAAAAGAACTTTTTCTAATTTTAGAATCTAGGACCTGACCTTTATTTAAAAAAAAAAAAAAGAAAATAATATAACTTTCTTAATAACTTATTTTATTTTTTCATTTTTGAAGTTAAACATCACTTCTCACTTCTATTTTTAAAGTGTGCTTTCCAAAAGCCTTTGATTACCTTGCCTTTGTTCAGGGAAACTAGATAAAATAAAACTAAGATTAAAATGCTTTAAGATCAAAAAGTAGAGTAAAAAGCTCTAAATAATAACCTAATTACCATAGACCACTAGGTTCAAAAAGATGTATTAACATCTTTATTGTATTTTTTTTAAGATTTTATTTATTTATTTTTAGAGAGAGGGGAAAGGAGGGAAGGAGAGAAGCATCAATGAGCTAGAGAAACCTCAGTTGGTTGCCTCTCATATGCCCCCAACTGGGGACTGAACCCACAACTTAGGTATGTGCCCTGACTGGAAATGAACTGGTGATTTTTCAGTTTGCAGGATGAGGCCCTACCTATTGACCCATACCAGTCAGGGCAATGTATTACATTTTAAGAAAGCAGAGTTTCAAGAGTTTAAGTCAGTAACAATAACATCAAACGGTCCTGGACTTCAAGGGCTCATTAAAATAAATATTCATATGTTAATTCTCTGAAAAATATCACTAAGAATCTACTATGTATAAGAACAAAAAAAGTTTTTTTGTTCTTGTTTACTGATCTTCACTCAACCCTAGCCCACTCCCATCTCCACAATACAAATTTAATGAGAGCAGGAACTTGCCTGGCATCAATGTGGGTACTCAATAAACATTTACTGAACGAATGAAGGATCCTAAGCACCTAAGTTACAACAGTGAGATACAAGTATCTACCCTCAGACACACAACACAATCACAGCTCACATAAACACAACCAGAACAATGTGGTGGGAGCCAAGAAAAGGTATGCATAAGGTGCACACAGACAGAACTCGCCTAACAGGGAAACCATTCCTGCAAAATGTGATTATTGACACAAAACTGAGGGAGGAGGAGGAGACGGCCAGTGAAGAGCAGAATGTAGCCAAAGGAACAGCAGGTGCAAAGGCCTAGAAACCAGGTGGTAGTGGAAGAGGCAGAGTACTCAAGGAAATTTAGAATTGGGTAGGCAATGACTAGACTGTGAGAAATTTTATATGCTATGTTAAAAAGTTTGGCAAAGGTGCCCTGGCTGGTGTGGCTCAGTGGATTGAGTGCCGGTCTGCAAACCAAGGGTCACTGGTTCAATTCCCAGTCAGGGTACATGCCTGGGTTATGGGCCACATCTCCAGTAGAGGGCGTGCAAGAGGCAACTACACACTGATGTTTCTCTCCCTCTCTTCCTCCCTTCCCCTCTAAAAATAAATACATAAAATCTGGGGGAAAAAAAGTTTGCCAAGGGCTTTAGATGAGAAGTGAAGATAACATTTCTTATTAAAAGGATCACTCTTGCTGCAAAATGAAGATTAACTTGAAGAGAATAAGGCTGTCGAAAGGGAAACTGGTTGGAAAGCAACTACAGAAATCTCAGGTGAAACCTGATGAATTCCTATCAGGAAACTAGCAAGAGTGAAGAGAAATGAGCAGATATGATGAATTTTAGGGTGAACTCAATCAGCCTTGGAGAAGGATTAAATATGGAAGCGAGTGTAAACGAATGTGGAGTAAGGGCAACGGAAGAGTCAAAGATGGCCCACAAGCTTCTGGCCTGGGCAGTTGCTACGCAGAGGTGCTGGTTACTGAGGAAGAGGGTACAATGGGCGAAGTCACGACAGCCTCTGCTGTAGACTCGGAGCGTTAAAGATGACAATGGGCTGGATGTGGAGGGCAACAAGCTTGGAACTCAGCAGATTCAGAATGGAGATACATGTTGAATCTGAAGTTACAAGATAAAATGAGATAGACTAAGAAGTGAAAAATCTCAGGAAAGCTGATTACCAAATTCTGCACAATACCAATATGTAAGAGAAAGGCAGAGAAAGAGCCTGCAGAAAGTTACAGAGGTCAAAGAAAAAGAGAACACAGAATCACCAGGAGCCAAAGGACTATTTCCAGGAGGATTAATGACTGAGAGTAAAAAAGAGACGGACACACATGACCTAGACAAGAACAGAGCCAGACTACAGTAGGGCACTCAGGAACAGACAGCACACAAGAAACAGGGCCTGTCAAATGCAGAAGAGAGCTTATAAATTAATCACCTGGTTAAATCCTGTTAAAATTCAGATTCTGTGCCAGTTGCTGGGTAAGGCCTGAGAGTCCACATTTCTAACGCATATCCAGTCCACAAACAACACTTTTGAGAGGCAAGGCTATTGGGAGCACTTTTTAAAAGTTTGAGCATAAAACGTAGAGAACGGAAAGTTGGTAAACAAAGAAGATATGAGTGTGTTCTTCTTTTTCAGTCCTTGTACCAGAGGAGAGAGTTGAGCACGCTGAAAGGCAGAAAGAACCAGAGAGGGTTAGACGGAACATTCAGGCAAGAGGAGGGTAAGATTAGGATGCAGGCTTCTGGCCATAACACGAGTAACAGGGACTAGACTTCCTACCCTCCCACCGCAGACAACTACAAAACTAGACAAAAGTCAACGGAACGATGCTTTTCAGATGCTGGACAACAGGCTGCACAGGACTGTCACCCCTGAGAGAAAGGACACAAACAAGTTACCCCGTGTTACACTAAAATTACCCCACATCACAGCTTGAAGATATCCCATCTGCCAAGGCCTCAGCATGAGGGAAGAGAAAAGCAAAGAGATCTATCTATGAATCTCACACAGTTGAAGAGAAATCAGTTAAGGCCAAGGTCACGACAATTTCCACATCAGAGTACAAAAGAAGGAGCTGAGAGAGAGGCGGGGAGGGAGACAGAGACAGGCAGACACACAGACTCGCAGGCACATACAAACGAACTCTGGCATTTGGCAGAAGAGTGCCCTTGAATCTTCGGATGCCTGTCCATGTGCCTGTGAGGGGGCTGAAATTGTACAAAGTATGTTTCCTAAACACCACAGGACTCAATTAGAAATCATAACAGATATCTGGAAATCAAGCAATATACAGGGTCTGGCAGAAGTAACGTCTGCATGAGTGTGACTGGTAAATTAATAAAATGGGTGTAATAACCTATAGTTTTAATTTGAACATTTCACCTAAAACGTCATGTGGTGTGCTTGAGTGTTATATTGTTATGTTACAGAATTACGTGCTTATGGTTTTGTAACTAAAGATTTTGTGATAAAAAAAGGGTTTGTTATTTGTGCCGGACTCTGTATTTCTCAAGAACCAATAGAGCAAAGAAGAAATCACATGAGAAATTACAAAATATTTTGAACTTAATGAAAATGGAAACACAGCAGATCAGACTTGTGTGGCATAACTAAAGCAATGCTTAGAGAAAAACTTCAAGCATTAAATGTCTACAGTAAAAAAAAACATGTAGGAGGATTGATTTTTGGATCAGAATACGGATACTTGTTTTGTCGAAACGAGAAGGAAGATGAGAAAATGGGTGAGCCTGGTGGTCGCCACGGGAGTCACAGCTAACTGCTCGTACAATCTCTCAAGTACGAGGTGAGCGCGGCTGCTGGCGGTGCAGCGGCCCAGGGGTCCACGGCTGCCGGTCACACCACTCATCTGCACAGCTGCAGGGAGGCGACATAAAAGGAAAAGCAAGGCTTACAGGGCTGCACGGAGAGTCCAGTTAAGTTGGTAACTGTTTAAAGGATTTCAAATATGAGAAAGTGATTTTGTAGAGTATAAAGGGAGAGGAAAATAGACATTTAAAACTGAATTTTCTTAAGCAGATGAGTGGAAAGTTACAATGAAGTAAGAGAATTAAAGATATCAGCAAGTGAATGTCCATGGAATCTAAGACCGGGAAGGAAATAAAGCAGTGTGAAGCGAGATGGGCAAAAAAATGGTGCCCATATAATGTGAGAAACCTGAAAGGACAGGACGCTGTGGTGAGACTGTGATGGTATGTTAATATTTCAGCAGCACAGAGTAATGATCAAGGGTAGGTTGCAGTTACGGAAGCTGGTGCTTGAAGCAGCATGAAAGAGATGTCATTGAAGATGACAAAGTTAAAGAAGTGGACATGAGAGTAGAAAAGTAAGCCCAGCAGACACTCGAATTATCCAGAACAATGGCAGACTTGGAATGGAGAGGAAGACTGTAAAACAAGACCTTAAGTTTTCAATAAATGAACATGAATAGTAGTACATAGGTGACAGTGAACAAGAGAACCAGAGATGAAATTCAGTGGCCCACATCTTGAAAGAGCAGACAGTTTTATCACTATTTCACACTTTTGAAAGCTTTTCTGTGTTATTCCTCAGTAATCAGCTATGTTCCAGAGGACGGATGTCGTTCTACATATCGCTGACTGAGTCCTTTTCTCATGTGAACAACAGCATCACAGATTTTATTCAAATATACCACATGTTTACAAATTGTTATCAAGTTCAGCTAAAAACAAATTCTGAGTAAAAATGCATTAATTCTTGAACACAGAAAACAAACAGCACATGAATAATTTATTAGAAGCTTTTGCTGTCAGCAGCTTTACTAACAGAAGTAATACTTATGAAGTCCCACAGGACAATCCAGCAACTCAAATACATGCAAAAGAGAACACAGGATGGAGAACTCTTAACAGCGAACCCTACAGTATCAGAGCTCTGTCCTACAAACACAGCTGCCCGCGCAGAAGCTCTCACTGCGAGATAAACAGATGTTCAGAAAAACCATGCCACAGTCTCACAAGGTCTGCAGACCATGTTCCAGACTTCTTCTGTTCAAGTGCACGTATAATGATGAAAACAAACTAAATTCAAAAGCTTGTTAAAGCACAAGCCTGAATTAATTAAATCAGAGACAAATTCATATTTCATTCATTGATCTCTTAAGCTCTTGATAACACACTTCTCATGTGAAATTATTTTGGGAATGGGGAAGAGAAGAGAGGAGGAGACCTCTAAAATCCAAGAAAGGTGTTAAGGATAATAAGACACGAGGCCCAAAACACTCACAATAAAGCCATACATAACATAACCAAGCAGCTGCGAGCACATTTGTGGGAGTAAAATGAGTCTTTTCCGTACCACAATAACCGTGCGTCTTTTCACCCAGGTGTAGAATTAGTCACTAAAATGAAACGCAAACGGTACTTAAGCACTTTCAAAAGATCTCTATCTACTTCACTCATGATAAGATAAATGCAAATTAAACCTACACTGAGATACAATTTCTCACCTATTATATTGGAAAAAGTCCAAATGTTTAACAACATATCCTACAGGCAAAGTACAGGGGAAAAAGGCTGATGGGCGTGCCCACTATAAAGGAAAGTTGCAACATCTAGCACAGTTAAATATGCATTAGCCCTTAGCAATGACTTAGGGGAAAGCCTATCTATAAATCTATCCCAAAGATACACTGGCCAAAATACGCAAACAGACACAAAGACTATTCACCGCAGTGCTACTTGTAGCAACTACCTGGAAGCAACCTTGGCATCCATCGACAGTGGCCACTCCGAACACTCCAACACAAAAAAGGGACAATGCAGGTATAAACAGGAGGACAGAATAACTACTTTCAATATATGCTATTACCACGAAGTGACCTCTAGAATAAATTAAGTAAAAAAGCAAGGCTGGAGAAAAGTGGGTATTTTTATCTAAGAAAGGTGGGACATTTTATACACACAATTTGATGCCCCTATAACGAGAGGCAATGTGGTCAGAGGAGACAGGTAATCAGCTACCTGTCTCCAGATAAAACTGGTTCACAGACGTGAGCCTGGGATCATGTGTGTGTCTTACACACTATAAAACAAAGTTAAATTTTAAATACCCCTAAAAATTAAAAGACAGACAGAAACAAACCCAAATCTCTGGTTGTCATAACCACAGAAGGTGTGCAGGCCGCGCCTAGAAGAATTAGTCTAAACACATTTAAGAAGAGAGAAACCAAAGTATACAAAGTGGAATATGCCCTAAGGACCAAAAGAACTGCACAAACTTTAAACTCTTTTAATAACCATTCGCTGCAGCTTCTACGAGACTGGTGTATGTTGTGGGAGAAAGCAAATGAGGAATTTCACTGCTACCTGGCGAAAAGATTCTCGATGTGGAAGAAAAGTAATACAGATAAAACCACTGAGATTAAGTAAAAACCAAGTATCCCTTAATTTTAATTGTAAACACCAATAAAATTTTGTATTTTATTTATTTTAAAAAATATTATTTCCTAGCTAAGTTCATTGAAAAGGCATAGTAAAAATGAACAACCCAGTAGCAATGAGTACTTTCCATGCCCAGAATTTTACTCTAAATTCCATTTTCTACACAAACGAACCTTCAAAAAAACTGGCTCACTCCATCTCTGCAACTGAAAAAAAGATGAATCTGCAACATCTTGCTACACAACAAAAAGCTACCAATGCCTACTAGGATCATCCCAAGAGACTCAAGAGGCTCTTAATGGCCAAACATGGACTATTTAAGCATCAATAATGAAAATAATGCAATAAACTGAACCAAATTGTGGGCATGTACATAGGCCAATGCCCACAGTTATATAATATATATAATTTTATATTAATAATAGTTATTTTATTAATTCTTTGTAGTTCAAATTACAGCACCTGATAACAATCAACAGTTCCCTCCATTTTGTCATTGCTTTTATTAAAAATAATCAACCAACCAATCAATCAACATTTGAGGTCATTTTATAATGACCTCAAAAAACCCAAAACCCTAATTGGTCACCTTTGGAGAATGTTATGCAACCAATTTATTATTTTGAAAAGTAGCATATGCAGAGTGAAAAACAAGCATTTTTCCTAATCAAACTGTTCCTAATGGCAATAAAACTGTTGATGAAAGTTTATGTTTATAGAAGTGCCGCTCACCTACTAACAAAGAAATGATACAACATCACCATTTTGCAAGTCCTAATGAATTAACAGTTCTGAGCAATAAAGATCAATGACCTAAGCAAACTTTTTCTTTAAATGGACCAGATGATATATGTTAGGGTTTGCAGGCTACATACAATTCTGTCACATATTCTACTTTGTTTTTAAACTTTTATTTTAATACCACTTAAAAATGTAAAAACTAACATCTGTTCACGGGATGCACAAAAACAGGCCACAGCTGGCTGAACTCTGGGGCTTGCAGCAGCAGAGAGACAGCGTCACGCACTGTGTCACCTTCTGATGACAGCACGCACCGCCGCCAGCTACGTGGCAGCCCCACAGAGCCCTTACGTGGAGTAAGCAAAAATGCCACCCAAAATACATGATATAATTTAGCAAACAGGGCTCTAAATTATTTGTTAGATAACCACACGCTTTGCTCTTATATTGACAGGTATCCAGAAATCCAGCAGGTGAGCTTTAAAAGAAAACTATTAATTATAGCCCTCAGCCCAAATACAGCAGCTGATATTTGCCTAGTACTTTTAGGCTCCTCTATAAAACTGATACTCTCTACCTCTCAAAGATAAAAATGCAGTAACTAACATTCATCCAGGGAACAGATATAGAGCGCTATGAAGCCCCTCCTAAGTTACGAGTGTGACTTCTCTAAATGAACCTTTTAATTTTACCCTATGTCAATATAAGCATCGATGCACATTCTAACAAACAAAAGATTTGGGGTTATCCATATAATTTCTGCCTTTGAACAGATAATTCAAACTTTATATACTTACATTAAGTAATCACAAATCACGTTAAGTGATTACTGAAATAACGTTTCTTGCAGGTGACATATGAAAGAACATAGCTCACTAAGCTCAAAAACATAATTTTTGAAGGCACCAAACACAGTGCTGAGTTCACTGCTTACTTTTACTAAATACTTTTTTATTATTAAGAGAGAATATTTGTTTTCCAGAGGATTAAATCTTTAAAACAGTAAAACTCAATTGGGAAAAAAATATATAGTTACATAAACAAAATTTCACCTTATACATACAACTTTTCAGAAATGTAATGTGTTCAGGCAAGGTCAAGTAATACTAAACCATACCGCATCCATGTTTATATACCAATGCCCGCAAATACACAATATATATAATTTAATATTAATAATACTTTATTAATTCTTTGTAGTTCAAATTACAGCACCTGATAACAATCAACAGTTCCCCCCATTCTGTCATTGCTTTTACTAAAAATAACCAATCAGTCAACATAATGCCCATTCATGGGTTGCCACTTCTCTCAAGAGGCTATCATGTTAACAAACTAGTATAAACCCTTCCACACCTTCTCAATACATCCTCTCTGTCTCTGACTTTCGTTCACACTCACAGTATAAGGGTTTTACTTTAAAAATGAAAGGGATAGTATGTATTGTTCTGCAACTAATTTCTCTTACTTAACCTCGAGTATAGTTTCAAGTCAATGCACATAGTTCGTTCTTTTTAACATAGGCACAGTAATCCATGCTACTATTGTGCACATATAATTAACATGTAAATTATTATACAAACCAGGAACTACTGAAAGAGAGTGCTCTTAATATTCTGGGAGCAGAGGTGTAAATCAGACCCATCCTGAGCTAACTGAACATATGATCTCTACACTGGGGAGTTATGTCTACTGGTTAGCATTTAAGTGATCTCCAAGTTTTTGCTACTACAAACAATACTTCAGTGAGTATCCCTGTACCTATAATCCTTTGAACACGTAAGAGATACCTGTAGGATAGATTTCCAAATCATGTTACTACGTCAAAAATAATGCACCACCTACAAAAAGACTTTATCAATTTTTATTCCCTTCAATAGTATATAAAATAGATTTTCCCCTTTCCTTTGCCAAAACTGGGTAGGTTTTAAGTGTTTACCAGGTTAATAGACAAACAAATGTTGCTTTAACCTGCACATCACTCGATACGGGCAGTCAAGTATCTTCTTAACACATCTGTTATTTTCCACACACTGCATATTTGACTGCTTACCAAAGTCTTAACTGTTTTCTGAAAGTGACCTAAGTGTCCACTGATGGACGCACAGATAAAGGTGTGGTGCACACACACAATGGAACATTCGTTTGCCAAAGAGAGGGGGGAAGGAAATCCCGTCATTTGTGATAGCATGCATGAAACTTGAGGGTGTTATGCTAAGTGAAATATGTCAGAGAAAGACAAATTCTGAGTGATCTTATTTATATGTGGAATCTAAACAAAACAAAATACCAAAGCTCACAGACACAGAACAGACCGATTGTTGTCAAAGGCGAGGGCTGAGGGTAGATAAAATGGGTACAAGGACTCGGAACATACAAACTTTCAATTATAAGATAAATAAGTTATAGGGATGTTATGGGCAGCATGGGGCCTACAGTTAACAATACTATACTGTACACTTGAAAATTGCTATGAGTAGAGATTAACTGTTCTCATCACAAGAAAATTATAAATATGTACAGTGATGAATGTTAACTGAACTTACTCTGGTGATCATTTTGCAATATATACATATTATATCAAATCATTATGTTGTATACCTAAAACTAATGTAATGTTACATGTTGATTATATCAAAATTAAAAAAGACAGGTGTAGCAAAGTTAAGTAGTTTGAAATTCCCAGGCACTCCTGAATTACTAAAAAATAAAATTAACTTTTCTTTGTTTTATTTTCTCAATTACTTCATTCATTCTCCAGACTCCAACTATTAATTGTTAACGATGGGGTACAAGCCTGAACCTCTTCCTTCAAGTCAACCCAAGCTCAACAAGTTAAAACCCACCACTTCTCCTCTCTTATTCCAAATCTTCCTAGGAAATACTGGTATTTTTCCACTCTAATCTCAAAACTTTATTACCTTCTACCTCACCCACTCTCTGGACCAATTATTTTACCGAATTAATTATCAAACGTGCCCGCCCTCCCCATTCACAGCGGCTCTCCCTTAACCCCGGCGTCCTCACCAGACACAAAGACCACGGCCTCTCACCTCACCTTTGTGCCTGCCACTCGGGCTTCACGTTCCCCACAGCATGTATTCCAAACCTCGTTGTGCTCTTTTTGCCCCGAGCCCATTCTATTTCATGGAGAAAACACAATCCATTTATATAAACTGGACTTTTCTTTTTTATACTTCAAAATTTCTTCATTTTCATCTTTCCTCTTTATTTTCTGTCACAGGTTAAACCATTTGAAACTGCAATTTTTAAGTTAAAAATTGGTCAAATAGATGGTGGTGGAGTAGGTGGAAGTTACACCTGTCTTCTCCTAGGACCATACCAGTGTAGCAGCTAAAGTACAGAACAATCAGCCTGAACAATCACCTGAAGATCAGCTGAACAGAAGTCTTACAACTAAGGATTTACAAAGAAACCCTCGTCAAGACCAACAGAAAGTAGAGAGAAGAGAAAGGGGCTGGCCCTGCAACCACACACAGTGAGAGAGAATCCAGAGGGATATTTTGGCTAAGACGGTTCTCCCCACAGGAGCAAGGGGCTTTAGCCCTAAGCCGGGCTCCCCAACAGGGAGCACCAGAGCTGAGAGGAGCCCATACAATATCTGGCTGTGAAAATCAGCAAGGATTCTACCTAGCCTTGTGAGAAGGGGGAGGGCTCTCTTGAAGGGCCAGCGCACAGAATTTCAGTTGCAGCGCACACCCTGGGCTCTAGCAGACGACAGTGAGTCGAAGTGGACCAGAGTCATAAAGAGAGAAGCTGAGTGGCATGGCTACGGGGAGAGGGCTGGAGTGGCAGCAGCAAGTAGCCCTGTGCTTGGCTGATCGACCACTTTTTTCTGGGTGGAGCACCCCCCTCCATATAACAGCAGCCTAGGGAGTGTGAATAGTCCCTCCCTGCCAACTCCTGGTAGCCCCACCCTTCAGGATTCTCTGCAGGTAGAGAGAGGTTGCTGGCTGAATCCAGCCTGACCTGAGGCCCAGCCCTTACTAAGGAGCTCTCAATGAAGCTTCAGTAGGCTGGGATAGTGCCATAATCACAAGGGAAGAAACTGAGTTTTGGGGCACAGGTGAGGGCCACTTTCTCCTGTACACCTGAGCAGCGCCTCCATTCTTTTATGGAGTTCTCCCTCCACAGAGCCAAATACAGGGCTGTTTTAGCTGGGTTAACTCTGCTGGCCTCATCCTGACAGTGCTCTGAGACACCACCCCACAACAGAGGTACTGAGATCCCAGAGGGTTGCGGCTAGTCTTGGGGTACCCTGAGACTTTTGCTAAGTGCCCTCAGATCCAGCACAGGCATAAAGGTAAATCTGCATCAACCTGGTGAACACAACTTGCCCCTCCCTAAGAATCTATTTTATGCAATTCACAAACTGCCAGAGGCTCTTTCACTGACTGAGCCTAACAGGTGGCCATGAGGAAAAGGCTAACTCAGGGAGCTTTGGGTCTTTTGCTGACCTGTCCCTGGGCTCCGTGCTGGTGGAAACCAGCCAAGGTACAAAGTAAAGCCCTACCCAAGCACACCCAGGCACAGCAGAGGCAACCACAAACTGCAGATCACTTTGTGGCTCCAAACAGGTAGCCCAACGCCATTTCAGGCAGCGTCAGACACTGACCAGCACAGAGTTCCTCTCAAGAGGCACCTGAACCAACCCCCCTGGTGGCGGAATTCTGAACACACCAGAGCACAACCCAGTTAGTTCCACAAGCTGCACACCCAAAGAGAGATCCTAGCAGGCGCCAGACCCCGCTGGGGCCAATTTCACATTATGAAATCAACCAGCACAAAGCAGCTCATATACTATGTTGGGTTGAGCATCCCCCTCCATATTATAGCATACTGACTGTGAGGATTGACCCCTCACAGTCAGTAACCTTAGCAGTCATCCCTACCCACAAAGAGGCCAACAGCAATCAAGACTCGGCTACAACAGGAGGGCTAACGTAACCCACACAAGGAACATTCTTGGAGCACCTAGCTCAGGTGATCAGGGAGACTGCACAACTGAACCTACCACATAAGGACACCATACCAAGACTGGGAGACACTGCATATCTACCTAACACGCAGAAACAAATACAGAGAAGCAGCCAAAATACGGAGACAAAGACACATGCTCCAAGTGAGAAGAAATCCTCAGAAAAGCAACTAAGTGAAACCAAGCTACCAGACGCAAAGTCCAAAAAAAAAAAGGTTATATGGAGGTTAAAGAAACTTAGGGGAAGAAGGCATGACTCAGTAAGAACTTCATCAAAGAAACAGTAAGCATAAAAAAGGACACAGAAACCATACAAAGGAAAGACTCAGAAATGAAGAATACAACATCTGAAAAGAAGAACACTAGAAGGAACCAACAGTAGGTTAGGTGAAGCAGATGACTGACTCAGTGATTTGGAGGACAAGACAGCAGAAAACACTCCAGCAGAACAGCAAAAAGAAAAAAGAATTTAAAAAAATGAGAAAAGTCTAAGGGACCTCTGGGACAACATGAAGATTAACAGCACCCATATTATAGGGGTACCCGAAGGGAGCAAAGGATCGGGAGCCTATTTGAAGAAAAGGTCACTATACTGGTGAAGGAAAAAGACACACAAGTTCGGGAAGCAGAGAGAGTCCCAAACAAGACGAACCCAGAGAGGCCCACACCAAGACACATCATAATTAAAACAGCAGATGTTAAAGACAAAAAGGTATTTAAAAACAGCAAGAGAAAGACAGTAACCTACAAAGGAGCTCCCATGAGACTGACAGCTGGTTTCTCAACAGAAACATGTGAGACCAGAAGGGACTGGCACCAGATCTTCAAAGTGAAAAACTCAAGGACCTACAACCAAGACTACTCTACCTAGGAAGGCTATCATTTAAAATTGAAGGAAAAATACAGAGCTTCCTAGAAAAGAAAAAGTTAAAGGAGTTCATCACCAACAAACCAGTATCACAAGAAATGTTAAAAACTTCTATAAGGACAAAAAAAATGAGAAAGAAATATAATCATAAAAAATAAGCCCTGGCTGGTGTGGTTCAGTTGGTTGGAGCGTCATCCCATAACCAAAAGGTCACCAGTTTGATTACCAGTCAGGGTGCATGCAGGAGGCAACTAATCAATGTTCCTTTCTCTCTCTCCCTCTCCCTCCCTCTCGCTCTCTTTCTCCCTTTCCCCTCTCTCAGATGAGAATAAAATACATCTTAAAAAATAAAATGGAAATAAATATGTACCAATCAATAATCACTTTAAATGTGCATAGCTTAAATGTTCCAATCAAATGGCAGAGGGTAACTAAAGGGTAACAATTTAATATGCAGAAATCAGTTGCATTTTTATATGCCAATAATGAACTAACAGAAATAAAAGTTAAGAAAACAATCCCATTCATGATTGCTTCAAAAAGAATAAAATACACAGGAATAAACCTAAGCAGGGATGTAAAATACCTGTATTCAGAAAATTATAAGAAACTGAAGATATAAACGAGTGAAAGCACATACCATGTCCATTAATAGGAAGAAACAACATCATTAAAATGTCCATACTACCCAAAGCAATCTACAGATTCAATGCAATTCCTATCAAGATTCTAGTAACATATTTCACATGAGAACAAATATTTCAAAAATGTATATGGAACCACAAAAAGTCCCCAATAGCAACAGAGATCCTTATAAACAAAAACAAAGTTGGAGGAATCACATTACCTAATATGAAACTATATTATAATGTTATAGCAATCAAAACAGCATGGTACTGGCATAAAAACAGACACATAGATCAATGGAACAGAATAAAGAGTCCAGAAATAAACCACTACCTTTACAGTCAGTTAATATTTGATAGAGGAAGCAAGCACATACAATGGAGTAAACAGTTTATTCAATAAATGATAATGGGAAAACTGGACAGATATATGCAGAAAAATGAAATTAGACCACGTTCTTATACTATATATGAGAATAAACTCAAAATAGGTTAAAGACTTAAATATAAGACAAGAAACCATGAAACTGCTAGGAAAAAAAAAAACAGGCAGTGAAATCTCAGGCATTTCTCTTAGCAATATTGTTTCTGATAGAGCTCGGGCAAGGGAAACAAAAGAAAAAAATAAATGAATGAGACTACATCAAACTAAACAGTTTTTGCACAGCAAGAGAACCATCAAATGGGAGTTCTGGCCAAGATGGAGGCATAGGCAGTTGCATTGTGC
The DNA here is from genome assembly GCA_004024845.1 of Tonatia bakeri. Classification (NCBI taxonomy): domain Eukaryota; kingdom Metazoa; phylum Chordata; class Mammalia; order Chiroptera; family Phyllostomidae; genus Tonatia; species Tonatia bakeri. The sequence continues at coordinate 28,223 of PVIA01013892.1, forward strand.
CTCCTCGCTCAACCAAAACTAAGGACAACAAAAATTGAGAAACAAGAAAACAACCAGAACAGAGGGAAATGAACTGAACGGAAGCCGCACTCCAGTACATCCAGCCCGGTAAGGAGCGGCGGAGTCGGAGGCCTGCGGAGAGGGGTTGAGGGGTCCCGGCGGGAAGAAACGCTGGCTGGCAGGCCCATGTGCGCAGGGCACAGACGGCAGCGGACGGACCGGTGGCGGACCCTGGGCTTGGGAGGCGACTAGCAGACCCAGTGAGGGGCGCAAGGCAGCTGGCTGTCCGCAGCCACACATTCGAGAGGAAACTAAGGGAAAACGGGCAGCACCGCCGCGTTTCAAAGCTTAAGAGCCCCGTCTGGGAACTGAGGCTGGGAGACTCTCCCAGCCTCACAGGGGACTTCTCGGGGAAGCCCACAGAGTCCGAGAAAGTGCACCAGCCCACCGCCCGGGAGCCAGCACAGCAAGGGCCCAGTTTGCTTGTGGGAGGCAGTGGAGGGGACGGAAGTCCTAGAGAGAGCAGAGCAGGCACCATTGTTCCCTCTCAGACCCCGCCCCCACATACAACGTCACAACCCAGCGACTGCTGTGCCCTGCCCTGGTGAACACCTAAGGCTCCGCCACCCTTATGCAACAGCCACATCCAAACCAAAGGAAAATAAAAAAGATGGCTCAAACAGATTTGAAAGCCCCAGAACCAATTTTTTTAAGTGACCAAGAGATAGCCAAACTATCAGATGCACAGTTCAAAGCACTGGTGATCAGGAAGCTCACAGAATTGGTTGACTTTGGACATAAATTAGATGAACAAATGCAGGCTACGATAAAAGAAATGAAGGAAAACGCACAGGGAAACAATAGTGAGGGACAGAAAACTGGGACTCAAATGAATGGAGTGGACCAGAAGGAAGAAAGGAACAACCAAACAGAAAAGAATGAAGAAACAAGAATTCAAAAAAAGGAGGAGAGGCTTAGGGACCTCCAGGACAGCTTTAAACGTTCCAACATCCGAATTATAGGTTTACCAGAAGGGGAAGAGGAAGAGCAACAAATTGAGAGCTTATTTAAACAGATATTAAAGGAGAACTTCCCCAATCTGGCAAGGGAAATAGACTTTCAGGAAGTCAAGGAAGCTCAGAGAGTCCCAAAGAGGTTGGACCCAAGGAGGAACACGCCAAGGCACATCATAATTACATTAGCCAAGGTCAAAATGAAGGAGAGAATCCTAGAAGCAGCAAGAGACAAGGAGACAGTAACCTACAAAGGAGTTCCCATCAGACTGTCAGCTGATTTCTCAAAAGAGACCTTACAGGCAAGAAGGGGCTGGCAAGAAGTATTCCAAGTCATGAAAAGCAAGGGCCTACATCCCAGATTGCTCTATCCAGCAAAGCTTTCATTTAGAATGG
>PVIA01013893.1:0-29675 GCA_004024845.1 Tonatia bakeri
AGTCAGTCTCTCATGTACTGTCCTTAGGGCTAGTCATGCACGCTCTCCCCAGAGCTGATCTGCTGCTTTGGGTTCAGGGTGTAAGCTCCGGGGATCACAAGGGGTAGCGCCCAACCTCCAACTTCGCCACCACAGACTCTACGTTCACGGAAGCACCTGCGTCTTTTCTGGGTTCATGGTGCACGCTCTGGGGATTGCGAGGGTTCGAGCACTCCCCCAACTTCTCCACCGTGGGCTCCAGGAGCCCGTGAAGCACCGCGTCCTTTCTGGGTTCACAGTGTGACAGTTGGGAATCCCGGAGGGGTGCGCGCTTGCCCAAGATCACCACTGCAGGCTCCAGAAACCCATGAATGCCTGTGCCCTTCCCTTGTTCAGGGCTGTGAGGTCTGGATCTTTCACAAAACCACACTCTCACTGGGTTGGGGGCACAGGTGCAGGGCCCGGCCACCCTTGGTCTCAAAGGCTGGGGCACTTATTCTTCCCCAGGCTGCGCATGGGTGCTTGCAGCCCCTGTGAAAATGTCACTCAGTCTCATTCCCCTCTCTGTGCCTTCAAGCAACTAGGCTTCCCCCGGTGCTGCTCAATCCTTGTTGTCTGGGGAGGGAGCGGTGACTCCACTTCCCTGGTGCCTTGAGACAGACCCAGGAGCACCAGGCCTGGAGACTGCAACCTCCCTGGTCCCAGCACTGATCCCTAGGCCCTTATTATCCTGAAGCAGTCTCCTTACCATCTGGTTTTTCAATGTCTGCTATAATATTTGATGTCCTATTTTCATAAATGTTGTGATATCAGTGGCCCCTTGCTCTGTTCCTCCTCAGATCAGCCAGATTCTCTCCCATGCCCAGGGGAAGGGGATTATGATTCCTCCAACAATGCCGCCATCTTCTGTTTCTTCGTGAACAGAATCCTAACGCATTGAATTCCTTAAGTAGAAAGGAACTCTAAGGTAAAAAATGCTACAAAGTACACTTTCATTTATAAAGTATTGTGGGGGAGCTTTGTCCGCCGAGCCCCCAGTCTGCCACGGATGAGAATAAGTCTACCAAGACATGATCTGCTTGGGGAGGAAAGGTGGCTGATCTCTCGAAGGAGAAGGACCAAGACCCTGTTCCCCAATGGCTTTTATTGGGTTCATTTAGACAGGAAGTCAGATAAAGCTCATTACTCATTGCCAGGAAGTAAGGATCAAATAAGAAGGAAGTCTGAGGGCCTATTTTGAGTCAGGGTCAGATAGCTAAAGAACTGTAAAAACTTTAAGGAACAAACTTACTTCTTCCTTGGACACTTATCATTCAACTTAGACCATTCTAAACAAAGCAGGTTTCACAGAATTTTACATATTCTTTCTTAGGCCTGATCACCGGGGGAACCCGCCATTTCCAGTACAGGGCTGCACCACCCTCCATCATTGTTTCAGGCTGGGGTGCAGCAAGGGAAGTAAGGCAGCCAAGAGATGAGGAGATTTTCTTGCAAACAATGAGGACTCAGGTTATGTCAAAGCCAAAGGGCAAGGGTCCATCACCCCCTTTTGCTATAGCCCCCGAAGGCCTTTCTTGGTGGCCTCCCATATGATCGTGTCTGTCTTAGGTTGTTCCCCCCTTGGAAAATCTTACCCATCATTGGCTAACTGACCAAGCATTGGGGGCCAGGCACAGTGAAGTAAAAGGAGCAGAAGCAGCGCTCCTGTAGGTGAGATAAGCTTGTCTCCTTGGTGGCTTATGGTACCAAGGTCATTCCCTCAGACTTAGCATTAGTGGAGGTTACAGCTTCTGATACAAGGCAGGACGGTTCCTGACAAAGTATAGGGAAGTTAAGACATCTGTGTACTGAGTAGTACAGACTGCAGAAGATGGTTTTGCGTATGTGAAAGTGAGTATGAATCTAAATGTCCATTTTCTGTTAAAAGTCTATTTCTCTCAGAATGAACAGTAATGAACTCTTTCAATGCTATTAAATCATGCTGAAATGTGAGTCCCTTAAACAAAACACATTTAACTAAACATCCTGTACAGAGTTTATAACATCACTCTATGTATTTCTTTCAGTAGAAGTAGAAATCTTAGGCATCTCCAGTAATACATACTGTTTTAACAATTCTGCAGTAATGTTGCTCTAAAATGACACTTTTGTGGTGATTTTCATAAAGAAAAACCTTCTAATATCAAGTTTGTGATACAGTTGTGTGAACAGAGGCCTAACTCATTGAATTCCTTACGTAGAAAGAAACTCTAGGGTACAAAATGCTGCAAAGTCGTCTTTCATGTGAAAAGTATAGGGAAGTTCAGAATTCTGTGTACTGAGTAGTGCCGACTGGCAGAAGACAGTTTTGTGAATATGAAACTGAGTATGAATCAGACTGTGTATTTTGTGTAAAAGGTGCATTTCTCTGGGAATGAACAGTAATGAACTCTTTCAACTCTAGTAATTCACACTGAAATGTGACTCCCTTGAAGAAAATATGCTTCATTAAACATGTTGTACAGAATTTATAACAATAGTCTGTGTATTTCTTTCAGTAGAGGTTGAAATGTCTGGCTTCTATAGTAATACATGCCGTTTTAACACTTCTCTAGTAATGATGCCCAGAAATGCTACTTTTGCAGAAATTTTCATAAGAAATAGCTTCTAAGATCATGTTTGTGTTACAAATGCCTGAAGAGAGGCCTAACTCATTGAATTTGTTATGTAGAAAGAATCTCTAAGGTACAAAATGCTGCGAAGTAGTCTTTCATGTAGAAAGTTTAGGGAAGTTCAGAAATCTGTGTACTGAGAAGTACAGACTGGCAGAAGACAGTTTTGTGAATATGAAACTGAGTATCAATCTAACTGTGAATTTTCTGTGAAAAGTGCATTTCTCTCAGCATGAACAGTCATGAACTCCTTCCAGGCAAGTCATTCACATTGAAATGTGACTGCCTTGAAGAAAACACGCTTAAGGAAACATGTTGTACAGAGTTCCTAAGAGTTCTCCACCGATTTTGTACGACCGAGGTTTTTGCAATGTCTGGCTATCCCAGTAATACACAGTGTTTTCGCTCTGCTGTAGTAAAGGTTCTCAGAAATGCTACTTTTGCAGAAATTTTCATGAGGAACCCAGCAGTAGACTGACACTAACCCTGGCCCTAACCCTAACCCTAGCCCTAACCTTAACCCTAATTCTAGCACTAACACTATCAATAGTCCTAGCCCTAGCCCTGACTCTAAACCTAACCCTAACCCTAATGCTTACCCTAGTCCTAGCCCTAACCGTAACTTGAACCCTAGCCCTAAACCTAAACCTAACTGTAGCCCAAAACCTACCCCTAACCCTACCCCTAAATCTAAACCTAACCCTAACCCAACCCTTAACCTAACCCGAACCCTAGCCCTAATCCTAACCTTAGACCTGACCATGACCCTGACTCTAATGCCTAACCCTGACCCTAACACTAACCCTAACCCTATCCCAATTCTAACCCTAAACTTAACCCTAACCCAAGACCTAACACTAACACTGGTCCTTGCCCTAACCCTAACCATAACCCTAACCGGACCCTTAACCCTACCCCTAACACTAACCCTTGCCCTAACCCTAGCCCTAGGCCTAAGCCTAACCCTAGCCCTAACCCTAACCCTAGCCCTAACCCTAACCTAACCCTAAACCTAATGCAACCTTAAATTTAGACCTAACCCTAACCCTAGCACTAGCCCTGACCATGACCATGACCCTGACCCTAAACCCTCAACCTGGCCCTAACCCTAACCCTATCCCAATTCTATGCCAAACACTAACCCTAGACTGAACAGTAACCCTTGCCCTAACCCTAACCCTATCCCTAACCTGACTCCTAACCCTAGCCCTAACCCTAATCCTAGCCTAACCCTAACCCTAACCCTAGCCCTAGTCCTAACCCTAACCCCTACCCCCTAATGCTGGCCCTGACCCTGACCCTGACCCTAGCCCTAGCCCTAGTCCTGACCCTGACCCTAACCCTAAGGTTTAGGGTTATGGTTAGCGTTAGTTTTAGGGATAGGTCTAGGGGTACAGCTTGGGGTTAGGTTAGGGTTAGGAGTTATGGTGAAGGTCAGATTTAGTGTTTGAGTTAGCTTTAGGGTTTGATTTAGTTTTAGGGTTAAGGGAAGTATCAGGGTAAATATTAGGATTAGCACTGGGGTTAGAGCTAGGATTGTTTTAGGTTTAGGGCTATGGTTTGGTCTGGTTTTAGGGTTAGACACAGTGTTAAAGTTAGGGTTAGGATTAGGGCCAGTGCTAGGCTGTGGTTAGGGTTAGGGTTAGGTATTAGGGTTACATTCAGCTTTAGAGTAAGGAGTTAAAATAGTGTTATGTTTTGGATTAGGATTAGAGCCTTAGCTAAATTCACAGTTAGGCTTAGAGTTAGAGTTAGTGTTTTGGTTAACCTAGTGTTAACTAGGTTAATGTTTAGGGTTAGTAAAGGTTACGGCTAGGGTTAGGTTTAGGGTTAATGTTAAGATTAGGGTTAGGTTTAGAGTAATGGGTAACGTTTGTTTCAGTAGGGTGAGGTAGTTTTGATTTCAGATTAGGATTACGGTTAGTTCTAGATTTAGGATGGAGCTAGGTTACAGTTAGTGTTGCAATTAGAGTTAGGGATAGGGTTAAAGTTAGTGTTAGCATTAAGTCTAGGGTTAGGGTTAGGTTTTAGGTTATGGTTAGGGTTAAGGGTAGGGCTAGGGTTAATGTAGAGGTAGGGTTAGGGTTAGTGTTTGGTTTAGGGTTACAGCTAAGGCTAAGGCTAAGGCTAAGGCTAAGGCTAGGGTTGTTTTTAGGTTAGGGGTTACAGTAAGTTGTAGGGCTAGTGCTAGGGCTAGATTTAGGGTTAGGTTTAAGGCTAAGTCTAGGCATCAGGTTAGATTAGATTTAGGCACAAAGGGCTTGAGTTAGGGATTGGGTTAGATTTAGTATTAGGATTAGGCTTACAGCTAGATTTATGTTCGAAGTTAAGGTTTAGGTTTGGGCTAGAATGAGGGTTATGGTATGGGCTGATAGTAGGTTTTGTGTAGAGTTATTACTAAGATTAGTTTTAGGGTGAGGTCTAGGGTTAGGTTTAGGTTAAGGTTAGGCTAGGGTTAGGGCTAAGGTTAACGCTAGGGTGAAAGTTAGGGCTAGGGTTAGGGTTTGGTTTAGGGTCAGGTTTAGGGCTAGGGTTATGGTTATGGTTAAGGATGTGGTTACTGTTAGGGTTAATGTTAGAGTTAGGGTTTGGTTAAGTTGAGGGGAGCACTATGGTTAGTTTTATGGTTAAGGGTAGGCATCATGTTAGTTTTACTGTTTTGTTAGGGTCAGGGTTAAGACGAGGGTTAGAGTTAGTGGTATGGTTCATGTTGGGGTTAGGTTTAGGTTAGGATTACATGAAGACTAGCTTTAAGTTTAGTGTTAGGGTGAGGGGTATAGTTAGTAAATTATTAGGGTTAGGGTTAACTCTAGATTTAGAGTTAGGTTTTGGATTATGGCTAGGGCTCCCATGGGGTTAATTTTAGGCATAAATAGAGCTTGGGCAAGGGTTAGATTTATGTTTAGGCTTAGGGTTAGAGTTAATACTAGGGCTAGGGTTAGGTTAGGGCTATGTCTAGGTCTAAGGCTACAGCTAGGGTTAGTGTAGGGTTAGAGCTAGGGTTTGGTTTAGGGTTTGGGTTTTGGTGTGGGTTACTACTAGGCCTGGGGCTAGGGCTAGAGTAAGGGTTAGCATTAGGGTGGGGGTTAAACTTAAATCTAGCATTAGGTTTGGGGTTAGTGTTAGGGTTAAGGTGAGGGTTAGGACCAGGGCTAGGGCTAGGGTTAGGTTTAGGGATAGGGTTGGGGTGGGTAGGGCTGGGCTAGTGCTAGGACTCCAGCTGGTGTTATATTTAGGGTTAGGGTTAGGGTTGAAATAAATTTAGGGCTAGGGCTAAGTTTATGATTAAGGTTATGGTTACGATTAGGGCTAGTACTTCATCAAGGCTAGGGTAGTTTTAGGGTTAGGTTAGTATTAAGGTTAGGGTTAGGGCTAGGGCTAGGCTGAGGGCTAGGACTAGGGCTAGGGTTTGGGCTAGGGCTACAGTTATGGTTAGGGTTAGGAGTTATGGTGAAGGTTAGGATTAGTGAAAGTGTTAGGGTGAGGATTAGGTGTGGTGATAGACGTAGGATTGGTTCAGGTTTGGGGGTACCATTAGGGCTAAATAAAGTTAAGGTTAGGGTTACAGGTAGAGGTAGTGTTAAAGTTAGGGTTAGGATTAGAGCTAGAGATAAGACCAGGATGAGGGTTGGGGTTCGGGCTGTTTGGCTAGGGTAAGTGTTAGGGTTTGGGTTACGGCTAAGACTAGGGTTAGGTTTAGGGTTAGTAAAGGGTTAGGGCTAGGGGTTGTTAGGTTTACGGTTAGTGTTAAGGTTAGGGCTATCATTAGGTTTAGGGTTAGGGTTTGTCTGCATAGGGTCAGGTTTAGGTTTGGGGTTTATGCTATGATTAAGTTAATATTAGTGTTAGTTGTAGGGTTAGGATAGGGTTAGGGTTACTCTTAGTGTTAAGGCTAGGGTTAGGGTTACAGTTATGTCTAGGGAGAGTGTTAAGATTAGGGTTAACATTAAGTCTAGTTTTATGGTTATTGTTATAGTTATGTTTTGGACTAAGGCTAAGCATTGAGTAAGGGTTAGATTTAGGGACAAATTTAGGGTATGGGTTAGGTTTGTGTTATATTTAGGGTTCAGTTAGGTTGAGGGCTAGAACTAGGATTAGGGTTTGTTTTAGGGTTAGGTTAGGGTCAGTGTTAGGGCTAGAGCTTGGGATAGGGCTAGGATTTGTGTTATGGTTTGCGTTAGGGGTAGGGTTACTGTTAGCGTTAGGGTTATATTTATGGCTAGTGTTACAGCTAGGGTTCAGCTAAGGCTAGGGTTAAATTTAGGGTTAGGGTTACATTTAGAACTAGGTTTAGGGTTAGCATTCGATTATGATTACAGTTAGTATTAGATTTAGGATTAGGTTTAGGGTTAAGACTAGGGTTTGGGTGAAGTTTTGGATTAGAGCTACATCTCGGTTTAGGGTTAAGTTGAGGGATAAATAGGGCTTGGACTTGGGTAAGGGTTAGGTTTTGGGTCAGGTTTAGGGCTAGGGCTAGGGTTAGGGTTAGGGCAGGGTTAGGTTCATGGTTAGGTATTAGTTTAGGATTAAGTTAGTGTTAGAGCTAGTGTTAGGGTTAGTCTTAGGGGTTAAGTTAAGTTTAGATTGAGAGTTAGGATTCAACCTTGAGCTACGATTAGTGTGAGGGTTTGGGCTAGGGATAGGTTTACAGTACTGTTAGGATTAGTTGTAGGGTTAGGTTTAGGTTTAAGGTTAGGGTTAGGACTAGGGCCTTGGTTAGGTTTAGGGTTATAGGGTTAGGATTAGAGTAGGGTTATGTTTAGGATTAGGTTTAGAATTGGGACTACTGCTACAGCTAGGGCTATTATTATGTTAGAGTTACAGATAGGTATAAGGCCAGGGCTAGGTTTAGGGTTAGAGCTAAAGTTGGGGTTAGGACTGGATTAGTTTTAGGGTTAGGCCTAGTGTTATGGTTAGGTTTAGGGCTATGACTAGGGCCAGAGCTAAGGCTAGGGTTGGAGTTAGGTTTAAGGTTAGGGTTAGGGTTAAGGCTAGGGCTATGTCTAGGACTAAGTTTAGGGTATGGGTAGGGTTAGGGATAGTGTTAAGGTTAGGGTTATGGCTAGGGCTAGGGCTGGCCTAGTGGTAGGACTAGGGCTAGGTTTAGAGCTAGGGTTAGGTGTAGGGATAGTGCTAGGTTTAGGATTAGAGCTGGGGCCAGGGTTAGAGTTATAGTTAGGGTTAAAGGTAGGGCAAGGCCCATGGTAAGGATTAGCATTGGGCTACTGCTAGGGCTAGGGTTAGTTTTAGGCTTTTATTTAGCATTAGGACCAGTGCTAGGGTCTGGATTAATGTTAGAGCTAGCACTAGGGTTAGGGTAAACGTTACAGCTATGCCTAGGGCTAGGGCTAGGGCTAGGTCTAGGATTAGGATTAGGATTAGGGTTATGTTTAGATTTAGGGTTAGGGTTAGGTATAGAGCTAGGACTAGGCCTATGGTTATATTTAGGTTTAGGATTAGGTTTAGCATTTGGTTTAGGGCTAGGGCTAGGTTTTGGATTACTTTAGGGTTAGGGTTAGGGTTAACATTAGGGTCAGTGTTATGGTTAGGGCTAGTACTAGGGCTAGTGCTAGTATTAAGACTACCTTTAGGGTTAGTGTCATTAGTTAGGGTTAAGGATAGGGTTAATTTTAGGTGTGAAGATAGTTTAGGGTTGGGGTTAGTGTTAGTGCTGGTTAGCATTAGGGTTACGGTAAATGTTAGGGGTACAGTTAGGGTTAGGATTAGGATTAGAGCAAGATTTAGGGCTAGGATTAGAATTAGGGTTAGGGCTTTGGTTAGGGTAGGTTACTGTTAGGTTTAGAGTTCTGGTTAGGGCTAGGTCTAGGTCTAGGTTTAGGGTTAATCTTAGGGCTTCAGCTAGTGCAAACTCTAGGGTTAGGGTTAGAGTTACACTTAGAAGAGGGTTAGAACTACGCCTAGGGCAAGGGTTAAAGTTAGGTTTATGGTTAGGTTTTGCATTAGGTTTAGGGCTAGGGTTTGTGTTTGGGTTAGAGTTAGGGTTTGGGAGAAAGTTAGGGGTAGGCTTACAGTTAGGGTTAGGGTTAGGTTTAAGGCTAGGTTTAGGGTTAGGCTGAGGTTTACAGCCATGGTTAGAGTTACAGTGTTACTGTTAGGGTTAGGTCTAGGGTTAGTATTAGTGTTAGTGTTAGGACTAAGGATTGGGCTAGGGCTAGGGCTAGGATTAGGGTACAATTAGGGTTAGGATTACTGTTGGGGCTAGTCCTAGTATCACAGTTAATATTAGGATTCAGGCAAGGTCTAGGGTTAGAGTTAGATTTAGGTCTAGGGTTAGGTTTATAGTTAGTTTTAGGTTTAGGGTTAGGGCTACGGTAGTGTTAGGGCTAGGGCTAGAATTAAGGATAGGTCTACAATTATGTTTGTGGTTATGGTTAATATTAGGGTTACGTATAGGGCTAGGTTTAGGTTTAGGGTTAGGGTTAAGGAAAAGGGTTAAGGTGTAGGTTAGGTTTAGAGCTGAGCTATGGTTAAGGTTAGGTTTAGGTCTAGGGTTAGGGTTAGCATTAGGGCTAGGGGTACAGTTAGGATTTGTGTTAGAGCTGGGGTTAGCACTAGAGTTTTGGTTAGGGTTATCTTTATGGTTACAGCTATACCTTGTGTTAGGCCTAAGGCTAGGTCTAGGGCTAGCGTTAGGGTTCAGGTTAGGGTTAACGATAGGGTTAGGTCTACAATTAACTTGCAGGTTATAGTTCTGTCTAGGGCTAGGGTTAGCATTAGATTGATTGTTAGGATTATGGTTAGGTTTACGATTAGGGCTATGGTTATTTTTAGGATTAAATTTAGGGTTAGAGCTAGGGTTAAGGTAGGATTAGAACTAAGTTATAGCTAGGGATAGGGTTAGGGTGAGGGTTAGTCTAGGGCAAGTGTTAGGGTTAGGTTAGGGCTGTGGCTAGGGCTAAGGCTAGGTTTATGATTCGGTTTACAGTTAGGGTTAGAGTTATGGCTTGGGGTAGAGATAGGGGTAGTGTAGGGTTAGGGCAAGGTTTAAGGTTAGTGTTGGGGTTAAGATTAGGTTTAGGTCTAGGGCCTGGGTTAATATTAGGTTTAGTGTTAGGGTCAGTATTAGGGTTAGGGTTAAGTTTAGGGATAGGGATAGGGTTAGGAATAGGGGAGTGTTAGGGCTAGGGCTGGGTTACTTTTAGCATTAGGGTTAGGGTTAAGTTGGGTTAGAATTAGGGCTATGGCTAGGGCTAGGATTAGGATTACAACTAGTGTTAGGTGTAGGGCTAGGGCTAGGGTTACGGTTAGGTTAGTGTTAAAGATAGGGTTAGTGCTATAGTTAGGATTAGGATTAGGGTTAGTGTTAGGTTTAAGGTTAGGGCTAGTGTTACGGTTAGGTTTAGGGTTAGGGTTAGTGTTAGGACTGGGATTAAGTTTAGGATTAAGGATAGGATTATAGCTAGGGATAGTGTAGGTATAGAGTTAGGGGTTAGAGTTATAGTTAGGGTTTTGGGTTACAGTTAGATTTAGGGTGAAAGGTTAGGGATAGGGTTAGGCTTTGAATCAGGATTAGGGGTAGGGCTAGGGTTACATTAGGGTTGAGATTATGTTTAGGGTTTTTGTTAGGGCTAGGGTTAGCATTACGGTTAGGTGCTAGTAGGGTTAGGGTTAGATTTAAGGTTAGTTTTCATTAGGATGAGGTTTAGGTTTCAGTTACTGCTAGGGTTAGGTTAGAGTTAGGGTTATGTTTAGGGTTAGCATCAGGTGTAGGGTTAGGTTTAGGGTTAGGACCAGGTCTAGGTTTAGGATTATGGTTAGGTTTAGGGCTAGGGTTAGATTTAGGGTTATAGTTATGTCTAGGATAATGGTTATGGTTATGGTTATGGTTTTGTTTTGGATTAGGGCTAGGCATCTGGTTAGGGTTAAAGTTAGGATGTGGTTTAGGTTTAGAGTTAGAGTTAAGTCTAACACTATGATTTGTGTTACGGTTGGGTTTTGGATAAGTGCTAGGCATTGGGTTAGGGATAGGTTTAGGGGTAAAGTTAGGGCTTGTGTTAGGATTTGGGTTAGATCTAGTGTTAGGATTGGGGCTAGGGTAAGGTTTGGGTTATAGCTAGGCGTAGGGGTTTTGTTAGGATTAGGGCTAGAGTTAGGTTTAGGGTTTGGATTGCGGTGAAGGTTAACGTTTGAGCTAGTGTTAGGTTTAATATAGGGTTAAGGTTTGGAAAGGGTTAGGGTTAGGTCTAGGGTTCAATTTAGGTTTAGGTGAGGGTTATGGCTAGGGTTAGGGTTAAGGTTGAGGTTGGGGTTAAGGTTTGGGCTTGTGTTAGGTTTAGTATAGGGTTAAAGTTAGGATTAGGGTTAGTGTTAGGTCTAGGATTAGGATTAGGTTAGGGTTAGGTCTAGCACAAGGGTTAGTGTTAGAATTAGGGCTGGGGCTAGGGTTAGTTTGTGTTAAGTTAGGGTTAAGTTTAGGGCTATGGCTAGGGTTAGTGTTAATCTTATGGTTCAGGATAGGGCTAGAAGCAGGGGGAGGATTATGGATACGGCTAGGATAGGGTAGTGTTTGGTTTATGGTTAGGTTTAGGCCTGGAGTTTGGGTTAGTGTTAAGGTTAAGTTTAGGCTTTGGGTTAGAGTTAGGTTAGTGTTTGGGCTAGGGTTAGGATTAGTCTTAGGTGTTGGTCTAGGGCTATATTTTGTGTTAAAGTTAGTGTTGGGCTAAGGTGAATGTTAGGGTTTTGAGTAGGAATAAGTTTAAGGTAGGCTGAGTAGGAATAAGTTTAAGGTAGGGTTAGGATAAGGTAATGGTTAGAGTCAGGTCCAGGTTTAGGGTTAGGTTTAGGTTAGGCTTATGGCTAGGGCTAGGGGCAAGCATAAGTTCAGGGTTAAGGTTAGGGCTAGTTTTATGGTTAGAGTTAGAGTTACTGTAAGGGTTAGAGTTTCGGTTAGGTTTAGGTTTAGGGCTAGGGCTAGGACCAGGGATACAGTTAAGACTAGGACTATGGTTAGGTTGAGTGGTAGGTTAATTTTAGGGCTAGTGCTAGGACAGGACTGGTTTAGTGGTAGTGTTAAATTTTGGGTTAGGGTTAGGGTTAGGTTTAGGGTTCATGTTATTGCTAGAGTTAGGTTTAGTATCAAGTCTAGAGTTAAGTTTAGGGTTACAGTTAGGTTTAGGGTGCAAGCTACGGCTAGGCATGGGGTTAGGTTTTCTGACAAAGTTAGGGTTGGGGTTAGGGTTTTTGTTAGATTTTATGTTAGGGTAGGGTGAGTGCTAGTGTTAGGTTCATGGTTAGGCTTTGGGTTTGGGCTAGAATGAGGGTTAAGGTACGGGTTAGCAATAGATTTACTGTATGGTTAGGGTTAGGATTAGGGTTAAGGTTAAGTCTAGGGTTATGTTTTGCTTTATGTTAGGGTTTCAGCTAGTGCTAAGGTTCAGGATAATGTTAGGGTGAAGGTTAGAACTAGGGTTAGGGTCAGGATTAGGGTCAAGTTTAGTTCTAGGTTTAAGGTTATGGCTAGGGTTAAGGCTGGGGTAGTGATTAGGTGTAAGCTTAGATTTAGGGCTTGGTTTATGTTTAGCCTTAGGGTTAGATTAGTATTAGGGTTAGGTTTAGGGTGAAATCTAGGGTTAGGTTTAGACTTTGAATTATGTGTAGAGTTCAGATTAGGGTTAAGTTTAGGGATAAATAAGGCTTGGAATAGGATTATGATTAGGTTTAGGTTAGGGTTATACTAGGGCTAGGGTTAAGGTTAAGGTTAGGATGAAGATTCGGGCTAGTGTTAGGGTTTGGTTTAAGGTCAGATTTAGAGCTAGAGTTAGGGTTAGGGTTAAGGCTAACGCTGTGAATAAGATCAGGATTTAGGTTAAGGATTTGGTTAAGTTTAGTGGATGCACTAGGGTTAAGTTTAGGGTTAGGTATATGCATATGGTTAATTTTACACTTAGGTTAGTGTCAGGGTTAGGATTAGGGGTAGGGTTAGTGTTATGGTTCAAGTAGGGTTAGGGTTAGGTTTAAGGTTAGGGTTATGTTTAGACTAGGTTTAGGTTTAGCATTAGGGTTAGATTAGTGTTAGGGTTAGGGTTAGAGTTAGCATTATGTTTAGGGTTAGGGTTTGGGTTTATTCTAGGGCAAGGGTGTCAAACTCATTTTCCCCCCAGGCCCCATCAGCCTCGTGGTTGCCTTCAAAGGGCTAATGTAATTTCAACTCCTTAATAGTTAAGCAGCAGTTACATTTATATCTAATAGTCCTAAAATTATTTTGGTCCTTTGAAGGCAACAGCAAGGCTGATGTAGCCCCCAGTGAAAATGAGTTCGACACCCTTGGTCTAGGGTGAGGGTTAGGTTTTGGGTTATGGCTAGGGTTCAGTTTGGGTTAATTTTAGGGGTAAATATGGCTTGGGCTATGGTTAGGGTTATTTTTAGGTTTATGTTTAGGGTTAAGACTAGGGCTACGGCTGGGGCTATGGTTAGGTTTAGAGTTAGGGCTAGGCATAGGGCTAAGGCTAGGTCTAGAGCTAGGGAAGGGTTAAGTCTAGGGGTATGATTAGGGTTAGTGTTTTGGTTTGATTTATGGCTAGGCCTAGGGCTAGGGCTAGGGTAAGGGTTAGTGTTAACATTAGGGTTAAGAATAAATGTAAGGTTAGGTTTAGGGTTAAGGTAAGTGTTAGGGTTAGGTTTGGATTAGTGATAGGGCTAGGGTTAGGGTTAAGTTAGGGATGGGGCTAGGGTTACAGATAGTGTTATGATTACACCAATGTTATAGTTAAGGTTAGGGCTAGGGTTATGGTTAGGATTACAGTTAGGGCTAGGACTAAGGCTAGGACTAGTGTAGAGTTGGGGCTAGGGTTAGGTTTAGCACTGGGGTTAGGTCTAGGACTAGGGCTAGGGTTATTGTTAGGGGTACTGTTAGAGTTAGGGTTAACTTTAGAATTAGCTTATGGTTAGGATTAGCTTAGTTTTCAGGATAGGGTTAAGGTTAGGCATAGGGAAGGGAAAGGGCTAGGGCTAGGGCTGGGGTTACATTTATTGTTAGGACTAGGGTTGGTTTAGGTTTAGGGTTGGGCTTGGATTAGGGTTATGGTTAGGTTTAGGGTCAGTGCTGTTGCTAGGTCTATGGCTAGGTCTGGGGTTAGGGCTTGGGCTAGGCTAACTGTGAGGGTTGGGTTTAGGAGTTATGGTGAATGTCGGGTTTTGTATTTGGATTAGGTTGAGGGTTTGGGTTAGGTTCAGGGCTAGGAAGAGTGTTAGGAAGAGGCTTAAGATTAGGGTTGGGTTTAGAGCTAGGATAGGTTTAGAGTTAGGGCTATGATTGGGGCTAGTTTTAGGGTTAGGATTAGGCCTAGGACTAGAGTTAAGTTTAAGGGAAGTAAGTTTTAGGGGTAGGGATAGGGTTAGGTTTAACATTAGTGTTAAGATTAGGGAAAGGATTGAGACTTCTGCCCAACATGGAGGCGCAGGTAGACACACTGTGCCTCCTTGCACAAACAAAAAAAAAAGGACAACAATTTAGAAACAAAATAACAACCAGAAATGACATAAAATTGAACTGTATGGAAGTCCGACAACCAAGGAGTTAAAATAGACACATTCATCCAGACTGCTAAGCAGGGTGGAGTCAGACAGTAGGTGGAGAGGGGTCGGGGCACAAAAAGTGGTGGCACCAGGCCTGCAAGACAGCAACAGGTGGACCCTGGGTGCACAGGCAGTGCTGACACACCCCAGGTGCAGGGTGGCAACAGGCAGACCTGATGCGGGATCACCGACCAGCAGTGACCACGGTACACTGTGGATGGCTCGTTGACACACAAGAAATTAACATGCACAGAAACAGGCAATTTTCTGTGGAGAAGTAGGGATGGAGTGGCCACCTTCGCTAGGGGAGGGCACCTTGGCCACCCTCTCTGGGGGAGGGCGCGCATTCTCCTGTCCCAGCAGGCCTTTTATTGGGTTTGTTTGTACGAGAATTCAGGTAAAGCTCATTACTCATTGCAGGGAAGTAAGGATCAAATAACAAGGAACTCTGAGAGCCTACTTTGAGTCAGGGTCAAAGAGTTGTAAAACTTTGAGGAACAAACTTACTTCCTCCTTGGACCCTTCTCATTCAACTGAGAGC
Source organism: Tonatia bakeri (assembly GCA_004024845.1). Taxonomy (NCBI): domain Eukaryota; kingdom Metazoa; phylum Chordata; class Mammalia; order Chiroptera; family Phyllostomidae; genus Tonatia; species Tonatia bakeri. The sequence goes on from PVIA01013893.1 coordinate 14,707, forward strand.
ATTCTAAACAATGCAGGTTTCACAGGATTTTACATATTCTTTCTTAGGCCTGATCACCCGGGGAACCCGCCCTTTCTAGTACAGGGCTGCACCACCCGGTCATTGTTTCAGGCTTAGGTGGAGCAAGGGAACTAAGGCAGCCAAGAGATAAGGAGATTTTCTCATGGATGGAATGAGCACTCAGGCTTTGTCAAACCTGGGAGGTGAAGGCCCATCACCCCTTTTGGCCGTAGCCCCCAAAGTCCTTCCTTGGGGGCCTCCCACGTGATCGTGCCTGTCTTAGGTCGTTCCCCCCTTGGGGAATCTTACCTGTCATTGGCTAACTGACCAAGCATTGGGGTCCAGGCAGGGTGAAGTAAAAAGGAGCAGAAGCGGCGCTCCTTCCAGGGAGATAAGCTTTTGTCTCCTTGCTGGCTTATGGTTCCAAGGTCATTCCCTCAGCCTTAGCCTGGGTGGGGGTTACAGCTTCTGATGATACCAGGCAGGGCAGTTCCCAACACAGAGCCAGTGAGGCACTGATTGTGAAGTGAGGCACTGTGCACAAGGCGGCTGGCTGACCCAGCAGTACCACATTCCCTCGTGATAAACCAGGCAAAACTGGGGAATGAGATGGACCAAGCAACCCAGGGTCCCAGTGCTGGGAAATAAAGCCTCAAATCACTGATTCAAAACACCTGTGGGAATTGAGGCACAGGGAGAGACTCCCAGCCTCACAGGAGAGGTCGCTGGAGAGACCCACAAGGTTCTAGAATGTACATAAGCCCACCCACATGGGAATCAGGACCAGAAAGGCCCAGTTTGCTCGGGGGAAGCAGCAGAAGGGACTGAAAGCTGACAGAGAGCACAGCAAGCACCATTGTTCCCTCTCGGACCCCAAACCCCACATACAGCGTCACAACCCAGCAACTGGGTTGACCTACCCTGCTGAACACCTAAGGCTCTGTCCCTCACTACATAGCAGGTACAACAGGACAAAAAAAAATGGCCCAAACAGAAGAACTGATCACGACTCCACAGCAAATACAACCGAGTGATGAAGAGATAGCCAGCCTATCTCATGCACAGTTCAAAGCACTGGTGATCAGGATGCTCACAAAATTGGCTGAATTTGGTCACAAATTAGATGAAAAAATGAAGGCTACGCTAAGTGAAATGAAGGAAAATGTACAGGGAACCAATTGTGATGGAATGAAAGCTGGGTCTCACATCAATGGAGTGGACCAGAGGGAGAAAGAAACATACAACCATAAAAGAATGAAGAAATAAGAAATTAAAAAAAACAAACAAACAGGGGAGAGGCTTAGGAACCGCCAGGACATCTTTAAATAAACCAACATCCAAATTATAGGGGTACCAGAAGGAGAAGAGGAAGAGAAACAAGTGGAAAAGTTATCTGAACAAATAATAAAGGAGAACTTCTCCATTCTGGCAAAGAAATGGACTTCCAGGAAGTCCGGGAAGCTCAGAGAGACCCAAACAAGTTGGACCCAAGAAGGAACACACCAAGGCACATCATAATTACATTAGCCAAGGTAAAAATGAAGGAGAGAATTCTAGAAGCAGCAAAAGCCCAGGAGACAGTTACCTACAAAGGAGTTCCCATCAGACTGTCAGCTGATTTCTCAAAAGAGACCTTGCAGGCAAGAAGGGTCTAGAAAGAAGTATTCCAAAGCATGAAAGACAAGGGCCTACATCCCAGATTGTTCTATCCAGCAAAGCTTTCATTGAGAATGGAAGGGCAGATCAAGTGCTTCTCAGATAAGGTCAAGTTAAAGGAGTTCATCATCACCAAGCCCTTACTTTATGAAATGTTAAAGGGACTTATCTAAGAAAAAGAAGATAAAAAACATATATAGTAAAATGACAGCAAACTCACAATTATTAACAACCACACCTAAAACAAAAACAAAAATAAACTAAGCAAACAACTAGAACAGGAACAAAACCACAGAAAGGGAGATCACATGGATGGTTAACAACAGGGGAGTGGGAGGAGGTGAGAGGGGGAAAAGGTACAGAGAATAAGTAGCATAGATGGTAGGTAGAAAATGGACAGGCAGAGGGCAAGAATAGTATGGGAAATGTAGAAGCTAAAGAGCTTATGACACATGGACATGAACTAAAGAGGGGGGAATGTAGGTGGGAGAGTGTGTGGAGGGGAGTGAAGGGGGGGAAATGGGACAACTGTAATAGCATAATCAATAAAATATATTTAAAAAAAAACTAAACTTAACTCTGAACCTTAAACTAAACCAACACCTGGCCATAACATTATCCCTAACCCTAATCCTAGCCCTAACCCTAACCCTAACCCTAACCCTAGCCCTGACCCTAACCCTCTAGCCCTAGCCCCTAGCCCTAGCCCCTAGCCCTAGTCCTTAGCCCTAGTCCCCAGCCCCAGCCACAACCTCAGCCCCAACCCCAGCCCTAACCCAAACCCTAAACCCTAAACCCTAGCCCCTAGCCCCTAGCCCTAGCCCTACCCATAGCCCTAGCCCTAGCCCTAACTCCAGCCCCTAACCCCTAGCTCTAGACCTGCCTCTAGACCCTAGACCCCTAAACCCCTAGACCCCTAGACTCCAGCTCCTAGACCATGGCCCCCACCCTGCCATTGACCTGAGGCCTTAGCCCCAGCCCTAAGCAGGAACCTGACCAATGAACCCTGCCTCTTGACCCTAGCCCCTAGACCTGACCCTCTCCCCTACATTGACCCCAACCGGGCCCACAACCTATTGCTCACACAAAGATACTTTCTTTGAAGCGAGTCTGACCTTTTGAGTATCAGATCCACTTTCTTTTCTCTTGCCCTATCATCTCTTCTGTGCCATGTTACTGTAATGTGTTATGTGTTCATCTACCTATTTGTGTTGGAATGACGCTTTCCTTACCTTCTCAAAGACAGTCCGACATGAAAATGCTGAACCAAATGGTGCTTGAGGTGTTCTTCCCAGTCCACTGCTCTCAAACCCAAAGGGATCAACATGACCATCCTGGTGCCAACGGTTTTCCGTGCTCGATTTGGGTACTTTCAGTATGTCTTCTCTTTCCCACATGGCCTCATGGGGTTGTTCCTCAGGCAACATCTGGCCTGGATGGCCTTGAACAGCAACGAGTCCATCCGATGCATTCAGAATGCTAGCAAAACGCCAACATGAACCTGGAAGGCAATTAGGACATCTTAGATCAACCACAGCACCTTCTATGTACTATGCATCTTTTCTTCCATTTATCTCACATTTTCACTCTTTCATTTTCAAACCATAGCATACCCAACACTTGGCTTATCTTCATCCATAGTCAATATAAAAATGGCCACACAAACACTCAACAGTTTTCATAAGTTTTCTTTATTATCCAATGCAGAGGAAGCCAGCCTGAAGACATACGCAAAACAGCATGCAACTGAAATGATAGCGGTTCCACTTTATTTCATTTTATTTTACTTATTTCATTTCCTTTTTTTACCCCATGTTGGACAGTATCGAAGAAATCTGAATTTCCTCATTGTATAAGGCAGATACACAGACAAAGCAAATGACAAACGATTTTCAACCGCACTTGGTACATTTGAAAATATGACTCTATAATGCTACAAAAGCAGTTCCAAGAAATAGCACAAAAAAAGGTTTCTTGCTGTTTTGGCCCTTATTGTGAAAACCACTCACAAGGTAAGTAGACCGTGCTAACATTTGCACACTTTGGGATGCACTTGTAAATACCACTGCCATCCAAACTCATCGATGTTACACTGGAATCCACCCCTGTTCCTGCCGACCTGCCCCAAAATGGCCACAAGATGGCAGCAGAGACCGACAAATACAACGCATAACGCACTATTGTCTTGGCTGAAAGATTCCATCCATTATAACCTTGAGATCCAAAGATGGGCACACTTTTCTCAAATGAAAAAAAAAATGTGACGGTATAATGTTGTCACCATTCTATTCCACTCCCTTCTGCCGTCTTGCAGGAGCAGAGAGTTCTTCCAGGCGCTTTCTGCGGGATTCCTGGGAACGGAAATTTCTCTCCACTGAGAGAAATTCAGAGTACTGAAGTCAACGGCCACAGGAAGGTGCAAGGTCTGCTGAGTACAGCGGATGAATCATGACTGCGCAGCCAGGCTGAAACACCTTTTCCATGGTCACCAAAGAGAAATGTGTGCTCTCACCTCATCCTGCAGTTTCGGAGTCTTCTGAGGATGAATTCTGCACTCTTTCCCTTGGAGGGTGCTTTCTGTTGGTCTGACAAGGAGCAGTACCTGTTGGGAGTAACCTGATGGATTTCCACAAACACCTCCCGCTGCAGGACTCCCTCAAGAATCCAATACAAGGATGACCTCACCTCCTTTGGATAACGACCGCCCTTTGAAGGAGGATGGTGGTGGTTCCCTTACTGGCCCTCCATCTCTCCCATTCCACGTTTTTGTAAAACATCCATGATTCATCCCCCCTCACAATTTATTTTAGAAATGTAACATTTTCCTCATCTTTCAGTAGAGAATCTCATGTGGATAGGAGGTCAAGAGGGGTCCCCGCTCCTCCCCACTTCACTCCTGTGAACCCCAACTTCAAAGCGATGGACCTAACTCCGCTGGTGAAAATGATTTTCCATGCTTCATTATGGTGTTTTAGGTATGTTGCCTGTCTCCTATGTGCCATAACATGGTCTGTCCTCAGTGAACCTCCGCCCTCCACTGCAACTGGTATACCAGACCCATAGGGCAACTGCACGCGAGAAATCTCCGGCATGAAACTTTGCAATCCACTTCAGACATGTTGTGTCAGTCATGGCAACATCTCCACACACACCACAAATCTTTCTTTACCTTACATTGGTGCTTTTACATTTCTTGAAATGACAAGGCCAAAAGGGCCAAGTATGTTGCCTATGCTATTTCCTCTTCACTGTGAACATGGCCACACACACATTCACCAGTGCTGTTCAGATTTGTTTTAATGCAACCTGGTATAACAGCTGTCATGGTGCAATCTAACAACACAGTTTCGAATGACATAAAGGCATGTATGCACGACCAAAGTGATTGCATGGGATAGGTATGTGGTGGGGAGGGAGAGGGGCACCAAACTAAACTTTTTACCAGCCTGACTTAATGCAAGATTCAACCATCATCACAGCCTTGAAATCTTACAGGTTTTTTTGTTTGTTTTGTTTTGTTTTTTGCTCTCATTGTACTTAAACTACCATTCACACCAAATGGATGACTGGAAAGTTCTCTTGTTTGGGACTTCTGAAGGAGAATCCTACAGAACCTCCTCAATGAACTCACAGTGCAATTACAAAATAACTCAACATGACACATGGTAAAGATGCTCTATAACAAAACTTGAGAAAGAAATCTTCACCCAAAATGGCACATGTTGCAACAACAAGGTGCAAATGGACAAGTTTTTCACCCATACGAGGAATGTAAAAGGGCTGGTGAAGTCCAGGCAAATCCAAGGAGGCTGTAGACATATCGGGAAAGGGCACGTGCATACAGTGATATGGCGGATATTTTACTTTACTTTTTTTTGGTAACTCTTGGTGCAGCATAAGGTATACATTTTACCTCTGCATTCTTTAAGGAACCTGCAGCAGACCAAGCAAAGACTAGTGACTTTCAAGCACGCCTGTCACTTGTCAAAGCCTGACTACAATAGGGGGCAAAGCCACTTCAGAAAAGGGTCACACAGTACACGTTCACTGCTCCCTTTATCCTTCACCTGCAAAACCAGTCACAAGGTAACTGGGCAGTGCTGCCATTTACACGTTTTCAAAAGCACTTGTAATTACTACTGCCATCAAGTCATTCATATTCAATTGGAATCAACCACTATTCCTGCTGACCTACACTAAGGTATCATTACCCAAAATGTCCACATGATGGCAGCAGAGACCGACAGCTGGACCTCAGATCCCGCTAATGGTTGGGCTGAAAGCTTCCTTGGCTTTTTACCCAGAGATGCAATAACAGACACACTTTTCATTTTCCCCGGACAATGAAACTGCAAAACAGCATCGCTGTTTTTTTCCACTGCCCTCTGCCACCTTTCAGGCAATTTCACCATTCCATTGTCGCACAACATTGTTATCTTTCAGAGCACAGAAATCTCCCAGGTGCCTTCTGCAGTCTTTCAGGGAATGGAAATTTCTCTCCAACAGGAAAATCGGAAAGACCAAACTCAAAGGCCACGCAAAGGTGCAAGGTCTGGTGAGTACTGCGGATGAACCATGACGGCGCAGCCAGGCTGAAATCGTTTTTCTGTGGTCAGAAACAGAAACATGCACTCTCACCTTATGCTGAAGCTTATGTGTCTTCTGCTGACAGATTCCAGGCTCTTTCGCTTGGATGGTGCTTTCAGTTGATCCAAATGGGAGCTATACATGTTGCCAATAACCTGCTGATTTCCCCAGGAGCTCCCACTGCAGGACTCCCTCCCCAATCCACCACAGGGGGACACCACCTACGATGGATGGAGACCGCCCTTTGCAGAGGCTGCTGTGGTGGTTCCTTTGTTTGCCCATAATCTCTCCTGTTCTTCATTTTTCTCAAATATGAATGATTCACTTCGCACCCCCCACAGATTGGCCTTGGAAATGGAAGGTTTCCCTTACCTTTCAGTAAAGAACTACTTGTGGACATGTGATCAAGAAGGATCCCCTACCACCCCACTTAATTTCTGTGAAACCCATGTGTCAAAGCGATAAATGTAACCATTCTAGTGAAAGGGGACTCAAGACTTGTAAAATTTTACCTTGAAGTAAGAAGTTATAACTCTAGCAAGTAATGTGTATGTTAAGGCTTTTGATTCAGAAACTACAGATAAGGCCCATCCTGGCTCATGGGAAAACAGCTGACCTCTTGGGGCAGTGCTGAAGATTACCACTTGGGAACATTCGGACCTTTTGTGTTCCAGGAAGATACAGATGACCGCCATTCCTGAGAACAACTAACTGCCCAGGACAGGAATGTTACAGCTTTGCTCACCTAATCCTCCCTGAATCTCAAAGACCTCACCGCACCCGGTTTATTCCCTGTTATAAAAAGTCTGGCCAGGAAAGAGAAGACAAGATAGTATGTTAGGGTATGAACCCACCATCTTCTTGGATCACCGGCCATCTGAATAAAGCGCCCATAAAAGATTCAATCACTGTCACTGCTGATTGGGTTCGGTAGTGACAGGCAGCCCGAAAGCCGGTGTCTTTTCCAATTACACTAGTGCAAATTATTTTTTATCTAGATTAGGATAATTTCAGTATGTCACCTGTCTCCCATGTGACATAACATGGTCACATGGTCAGGGAAGATCTGCCCTGCATGACTCTCCACTGCAAGTGATCTGCCTACCTGTGGGGAGACTGGGGGCGAAAAAATCTCCAGCATGAAACTTCAATCCACTTCAGACACGTTCCATCACTCACAGCAATGTCTCCACGCACACCACAAACCTTTTCTTACCTTACAGTTGCACCTTTACCTTTCTTGAAATGACAAAGCCGAAAGAGCCAGAAATGTTGCTGGTGTTCATGCGTCTTCAGTGGGAAAAGGGCCACACACATTCACCACTTGTGGTGAGATTTTCTTATTAGATGCTGATATGATGGCGGCCATGACATGGTCTAACAAAACAGTTTCAAATGATGTTAAAAGCAAGTGTAAGTGACTGAAGCCAGGTGGTGAGGAGGGGGGTGACAGTGGAAGTGAGGCTGGGGACCAAACCAACTGTAGGGTTGAACAGACTTTTTGGCCATCCTGATTTAAGGCAAGGTTCAACAAGCAGTGCTGCCTCGAAAGCCTATACAGTATGATTTGGCTCTAATCACCCTTATGCTAGCATTCACAGACAATGGAGTAGAACGTTCTGTTGTTCAGGACTTCTTAAACAGATTCCTACAGAAGCTCTAAAATGAATCCCCATTACAATTAAACAATAACATAATCAGAACAATGCTAAACATGCTACAACCCGAAACTTGAGAAAGAGATCTTCACCCTTCAATACACACATTAGAAGCAGAAGCTAAAAATGTACAAGTTCTGGACCCATGAGGAACCTAAGTAGGTAAATGTAGTCTATGCAAATCAAAGAAATGAGCCCTTAGGCATATCAGGAAAGGCAGTACATACAGTAATAGTGCTGATATTTTACTTTGCTTCCTTTTGCATCTCTGGGTGCAGCATTATGTATAAATTTTACCTCCACATAACACAAGGAAGCTGCAGCAGACAAAGCAATGACAAATGATTTTCAAACACACCTGCAACCTGACAAAACCTGACTCTCCTACACTACAAAGCCAGTTCCAACAAAGGTCACGTCAACCACGTTCATCGCTCCCACTCCCTTAAGGTACAAACCAATCACAAAGTAACTGAACAGTGCTGAGATTTAGATACTTTCAAATGTACTGTAAATACCACTACCATGAAAAGTCATTGTGATTCCACTGGAATGAAGCACTATTCCGGCTGACCTGCACTAAGGTGTCATCCCAAAAATGACCACGAGATGGCAGCACAGACCAATAGACAGAAGGCATATCCCATTATTGGCTTGGCTGAAAGATTCATTGGCTTTTTAGGGTGAGATACAATCACAGGCACACTTTTTATTTTCCCCCAACAACATGACTGTACAAAGTCCTCACTGTCCTGTTCCACCGCCCTCTGCCACTTTACAGGCAACTTCACCATTCCATCATCACACAACAATGTTCTCTTTTGGATGACAGAACTCTTCCCAGTGCCTTCTGCAGTCTTCCAGGGAATGGAAACTTCTCTCCACAAAGAAAAATCCGGAGAGACAAACTAAATGGCTGTGGGAAGGAGCAAGGTCTAATGAGCATTGTGAAGTAATCAGGACTGCACAGCCAGGCTGGAACCGCTTTCCCTGGTCACCAAAGAGAAATGTGCTCTCTCACCCCATCCTAACCTTCCGCATCTTCTGCTGACAAATTCCCCGGACTCTTTCCCTCGGGCAGAGCTTTCAGTTGGTCTGATGGGGAGCATTACCTGTTTGTTGCCAGTAACCTGCAGGATTTCCGAAATGAACTCCTACTGCAGGACTTCCTCCCAAATTCACCACAAGGGCAACATCACCTCCTTCGGATGAAGACTGCCCTTTGGAGGGGTGAGTTCCTTTGTTTGCCCACAATGTCTCCCATTCCACGTTATTCTCAAATAGCAAAGATTGACCCTCCTCCTCACACACAAAATCTTCATGGAAATGGAAAGTTTTCCTCACGTTTCAGTGGAGAACCACTTCTGAAAATCTGGTCAAGAAAGGTCCCCCATCAGTGAGCTTAACACCTGTGGAGCCCAAACATCAAAGGGATTAACATAACCAAACTGGTGCAAATTATTTTCAAAGCCTGAGTAAGACACTTTGAACATGTTGCCTGTCTCCTGCCTACCATGGCATTCTCTGTCCTCAGTGAACGTCTGCTGTTGAGGGCTCTCCACTGCACCTGGTCTGCCTGCCTGTGGGAGAAATCTCCAGCATGAAACTTCACGGTCCACTTCTGACACACTTTATCAGTCATAGCATCGTATCCATACACACCACAGATCTTTTCTTGCCTTACAGGTGCCCTTGTACCTTCTTTGAAATGATTAAGCCAAAGGGACCTAAAATGTTGTTTATGTTCATGCACACTCACTGTGAAAATGGCCAACCACACATTCACCACTTGTGAGATTTTTTGATGACACACTGATAGGACACCTGTCACGATACAGTCTAACATGATGGTTTCAAATGACGTTAAAGACAAGTCATGCTATCAAGCACAACCCCAACCCCAAACCCTAACCCTGAACCATGCCACGACCAGAGACCAGAAGGGGTGTCCAAAGCCTGTCCCTGACTCCAGATGCCTGGCTCTGGACATTGAACCACAGAGAACAGTGTGTCCCTCTTATTTAACCCTGTAAACCCTTGCAACTTAAACATCTAATGTCTAAAACCATAAAGCATGTTTCATAAAACATATTATATTAAATCAAGCAAATTAAATGATGATGCACATAAGACCTGACATGCATGAGGCTGCTCTGGGCATAACGAGGCAGACTCTTCCAAAGCAAAACTGATGAAAGTACATGAGTAAATGTGATGTCCTCCTGATTAAAAAATTCTGGGTAGCAGGAGAAGCTATTTGCAGAGTCAGAAGACCACCCACAGAACTGAATAAAATGGTTGCACATTATACTTTCAATCAGACTATTTCTTCCACAACAAACAACTTTATGACTCATCCATGAGGAGACAACTATATTATTTTAAACATTTTATTTCTTTACTTTTAGAGAGGGGAGGAGGGAGAAAGAGAGGGAAAGAAACATCAGTGTGTGGTTGCCTCTCACGTGTCCCCACATTCCCTGCAACCCAGGCATGTACCCTGACTGGGAATTGAACCAAAGATCCCTTTGGCTTACAGGCTGGTGCTCAATCCACTGAACCAGACCACCCAGGCAGACATCTATATTTTTAAAAAACTTGAATAGTCTCTTCTAATGAGAAGACATTCATAGAAGTGTTGCAGAAAAATATGAGAGAAGATGTTCAATGACTACATCACAGCACAATACCCCTTCCCAGTCACTACAAAGCCTATAATGAGAAAGCAAACCTGATAAATGTTTGTGATCACAAACAAAAATTAGAACAATTGACCACTTCTTTCATAAATGTAAAAACTGCAAAGCTTTTATACAATGATTTTACATTTCCTAAAAAAATTACCCTACTGTGTTCAATAAGTCTACTATGGAATATATAGCCAAGAAATTGAAGCCAGATGTTATAAGCAAAGTTATACATGATTATTCATGACATCGCTGTTAACAACTAAAAGGTAGAAAGTATTCAAATGTTCATTCACAGATAACTGAATAAACAAATTTTGGTTATTCTGCCACCAAAATGGGACTGGACCTAAAGAGTGTTTGCCCTGTAAAGGTCTCGTGTGTGTAGATTCTTGACTTACTGCAGCAAATTGTCACAACACAAAGCTAGGGAATTTTGAGAGTTTGTATATTAAATCCAAGGACAGTGAAACAAAGAAAGGGCTTCAGAGAGAAGAGGCACAAACACAGCCACAAGAGCATAGGTGGAGCTGCTTATGGAGAAATAGAAAAGTTAGACACAAAGACACAAAGAAAGTCCTTAGAGACAGGATCAGGGGGGTAGCCTGGAACGAGCTGCCATTGCCCACTGCTCCCCCAGCTGCAAGTCTTTTGGGGACCTTTGCAGATAAGGAGAAACAAAACGAAGATACACAGCAAACAAAAGAAGGGAAGGTACAGGTATGCTCAACGAACAGCGCATGCTGGGTCCTTTTTTAGGGTTTTACCTATTTTTTAACATTGAGGACTTTAGAAGAGGTCTTAAAAGAGTCATCTGCACAGAATACTCAGCTTTCCAGGGGTGCCCTTTGATCTGCTGACGCAACAAAGTGAGCACACAGAGTGATCAGGGTCCTTCTCTGGTGAATTTCTCCTTCAGGAAAGTCACCAGAGAAGGGCTGGTACTGAGGTGGGTCTTCCCCTGCCTGGTCTGGAATGTCTGAACCATTCACTCTCTCTCAAATGTCCTTGGTCAGGGAAGATAAGATCCTCAGATTAATTACCTGGATATAAATTGCTAGGCCTCATTTGGCTATCAAGGTCAGTTTTCCCATTCCACTACCCAGGAATTTTCTTAGCACTTTTATTAACCTGCCTCAACTCCATAAACCTGGGGACTCATATTGGCATTGAATTTGACAACATGATCATCTGTTGACAGATACCAGACACCAGAGGTAATAGACAGGAAATTTATGAAAAGTGCAGCATTCATGGAATGTTACTTTTTAGGCAATCCTACAAACTATAGGACACAAGCTAAATTAATAAACTCTTCCAACTTTCATTAATGTAATCATTCACTTGAAAATAGGTTACTTTGCTTGAATTGTTAAATCTTGTGGCAACAGCAGCAGATACAGCCTGAGGGAGCGACCAGCTGCCAGGAGGGACTTGCATTGCCCACAGCAGGTCAAAGGACTGTGCTGCGGTCCGGCCGCAGCTGGGTCAAGGGTCTCCTGAAGGTGGGTAAGGCGTCGGCGATGGGTAACAGACAACAACATGACTCAGAGGACGGTGAAGCTCTGTTCCGTTTATTGCAAGTACAAACAGATTTTTATATTTTCATTTTTGGCAGTGATTAACATTTGTGATTAGGTGAAGCAGGAAGTTTTTTACCCAAACATCTAGTCATGCTAATCTAGTAACCTATTAAATGCAAACAATTAGAAATAGCTATATGTACAGAGTTTGAATGTCTTATTATTTATTAAAGTTCTCAGAATTTGTCATGGGGCAAAAGGATACACTCGATTGGATAGAGGTCTCTGGTAATTATTTCTACATGTTTGGTTTGTAATAGCTAATCAGCTTTTCTTATTTCTTTGCCTGTCTAATTCTAATTGATATATATTCCCATTCAAGGTAAAGGAGGGGCTGTTACTTCAACAACTTTTAGACATTCAGGGGCTATTTCACTAGAGGGGATTTTATTCTCTGATTAAGAAATTATTTTATACAACTTCATTGGAATTATTCGAATCAATAAACCTCAAATAAAAATATCTAACAATCCCACCACCTTTTAATCATCAAAATAAGCATGCAAGGAGAGATAGAAGGGAGACCTAGCCATAGTAAACCTTTTGACCTAAAAGGTGATAGACAGTTTTATTAAATTTTATAAGATATAGGCCATTCTTGACTTTCTCATGTCTTATTCTATTTCTATTTGATTAATTCAGAAAGTTCCTTTTTAAAGCTGCTGCATGATAGGGGGAAATGTGGGCAAAATCCTTTGACAAGCTGGCGGAGTAGTGACCTGTTTTGTTCCTTAGTAAAAAAACACCAGGGAGGTCTGCTTCGAGCTAAACTTTCCATGAAATTTAGACTATTATAAGGCACTTGAACTCCAATCTTATTGACCATTCTAATGCCATGTTCATTATATGCCCCTGTATAAGGCAATGGGGGATCTGGAACCCTCTGGAAACTATTAGCTCCTCTTTGGGGATACCATAATTTACCATTAATCCAATATGAAATCCAGGGGTATCCCTGGGCCATGGGTAGGGGTCTATATAGTTTTTTTTCTTGTTTTCTTGGAAGACCCTTTGTATCTGTGAGTAAGGAACAGGCATGGGAAAGTCTACCAACAATTCAGCCTGTTATGACTGATTCATGAATTCTTTCATGGGAACAATCAAGGATAATTTCTTACTCAGGTTTATAAACACCTTGTTTACACAATTTGGGCATGATTCAATATTCTGGGGAGAACTAGTTGTCCCTTCGGAATTTCCCTCAAAATCAATCATTGACTAGCTTTGAGCCTCTCTTTCTTCATGGCCTATTCTTATGTGAAATCAGGACACAAAGCAAGACCATGAATAATATCAACAAGGAATTATTAAGAGCAATCCCAGGAAAATTACTGCCCCCCTTTTGTATGCCACGTTCTCTTCCAGGAAGATGGATTCCTTGAATTCCTTCTTTCCACGTCCTGGACCTTGTCAGACAACATGGATGGAAGAGGACGTGGCAGGACTGAGCGTCTCCGTCCAGTGTAGTGCAGACCATCCACCTCTGCCTGTAGCTGGTGGAGAGCAGCAGGGCCTGTGAGCCCAAGGCAGGTGCCCATGAAGCCACAACCAGGAAGTGAGCCATGGCCACACAGGTGGGACAATGATGCAGTCAGTGCCACCGGGACATCAGGCAGCCAGGATATGGGAGCTTTTAAAACATCAATGCAGTTGGGACATCAGTAAGCTGGGACATCAATGCAGGAGGACAAAGGCACAGCCAGGACACTGACACAGACAGGACATCAACACGACCAAGACATCTACACAGAAAGGACAGTGGTGCAGCTCAGGCAGTGACTCAGTTAAGACATCAATACGAACGGTATAGAAGTGCAGCTGGGACACCGAGGCAACTGGGACATCAACAAAGATAGGAAAGTGGCACAGCCAAGATATCTATGCAGGTGGGACAGCAGCGCAGCCAGAACATCAAGGCAGATGGGACATAGATGTGTAGGCAACACACCAGCACAACCTCTACATCAACGCAGACAGGGCAGTGATGTGGAAGGGACATAAATACAGACAGGATGGCAGCACGGCCAGGACATCAAGGCTGAGGGAACCTAGACACCATCACGATTTCTGTGAGGCTGTGACATTAGCGTGGTGGGGACATGAACACGGAAGACATCGATGCTGACAGGATGTCGACACAAATGGGATATTGGACCACAAAGACGTGGATACACCTGAAACAAGAACACAGGTTTAGCTCACAAGAGGTGCCTAGTTACCTGACGTAAAGGCACCGCTGTTGCACATGGATGAGAGAAGGAAAAATGAACTACAAAGTCCATTTATATGAAAGCAATAACATCCATGACTAAGTGCCATTCCGTTCAACATTTGTAGATCATTCACTACAGCTGACAGCCTTTCCTGCCGGCCTGCACTAAGGTGTTCTTCCCAAGACCCACTTGAGAGGAGAAGAGAGCCACACTTAGGACATTCTGCTAAGTGACCATAATGAGCCATAAAGCAAGATTAAACAAATTACAAGGAACTAAAATTATATAGACTATAATTCTTGCTCTCATTGCTGTTAATGTAGAAATCGGGAACAAACAGTCACACATTTAAAAGTTATGAAACACACTTCTAAACAACATTGTAATCAGCAGTGGTTGATATTCCACTGGAATCAGAAACTTTTCCTGCCAACCTGCACTAAGGTGTCATTCCCAGGAACAGTATGCACACCTAGAACACTTTGGAAATGACCATATTGTACCATCCATCAGTTTTCAAAAAACTTCACAGGACTGAAATTATAAAACATACACATGTTGTCCTCATGGCTGCTAACATCAAAG
>PVIA01013894.1:0-29637 GCA_004024845.1 Tonatia bakeri
ACTGCCAGGGTGTGTCTAAGGCAGGAGTGTTCTTGCCCCAGGGAAGAGCGTATACAGGGACAGAGGGATGTGGTCACCGTGAGGAACCGCCTGCCACTTCCACTGGCTCTGGGATCTCTCTTTGAAAGCACAGCCTCCAGTCTTATCTCTCATGTCCCTGTTCTGCCTACCCTGTCCTTGACCTTCAGATTACCTCCAGGCTCTTAACCTCTCAGTTCTCCCAGTGCTGATCAGTCAGACACCCTCTGGCCTCCTTGACTTCAAGTTCCATCTTCCCTGATCCACAAACCTTTTGCCAGTGATAACTGAAAGTGGGTCACTTGCAGGAGAAACTTGGCCCCACGGCCAAATCATGCCCTCCCTCTATAGGGAGCCTTCCTGTAGACCTTCGTTCAGCCCAGACATCTCCCCACTTCTCTGCCAACAAGCCACCCTTCCCTTCTCCTTTCAAGCCCCCAAAGCCTCTTTACCAACCTCAGTGTTTTCAGAATAGCCTCTTCATCTACTCTACTGAGGCAGTGACCATTCAGTGGACACTCCCTCAATATCTCCTCCTTAAAATCTCCTCCTGTACCTTTCTCATCTCCCATCCTTTCCTCCTGACCCCGCCTATGCAAACTTACCCATCTCCTGTCCATGCTCCACCCAGCTTTCTGATACCAGACAGACGGTAGATGAATAGGAGATAGATACGAATGTGTGTGTGTGTCCCGTTGGTTCTGCTTCCCCAGAGAACCCCAACCAGTAATACACCCCTTCCCTCCACTTCAGCCACAGAGAGGGACGTAGCCCAGGCTTCCTTCTGGGGAAATTCAAGTAAGTGTGGGATGATTGTGGAAGTCCCAAGAGTGCCGAGGCTGTCTTCTCAGGCACCCAGGGCCCAGCGTGAGCACCACCCTGCCTGCCTGTGCTGCCCCTTGCATCCTTCCAGTAATGGCCTGGCTCCTGGCCCGACGCTGAGGAGTCCCTTGCAGTGATGAGACAAGATTATTAGAAAATGAGTTTAATGAAAAGGAAATGTTGATAAGCGTGACAAACACTCAGTCTGAAGATTACATATCAACTTTAAAGAGTCACCAAAATTCCTACTCTCATCAGATTTGGTCATTCATTCAGTCACTCAACAAGTATTTATTGAATCTCTACGTGTGCCAGACATTGTCAAAGGCTTTGGGAATGCAGTCATGAACCAAACAGTTACATCCAAGAAGGGAAAGGCAGACAAGGAACAAACAGATAGTTATATAATATGTTATGAAGAAAAGATAAGCATCGTGAGGGGACAGACAGTGGAGAGTGGAATGAAGGTGTCTAATTTGTGTAGCTGCCTGGAGAAAGCCTTTTGGTTAAGGTAGCATTCAGTCCGAGGCTGGAAGAAATGAGGGAGGGAGCCAGGAAGGTCTTCTCTAAGAGAAGAGATTTCCAAGCACAGGGACCACCAAATGCTAAGACCCTAAAGCATGACATGTCGGCAGGTTCTAGGAACAGCAAGGAGGCCAGTGTGGCTGGAACAGAACAAACAGAAGGGAGAGCGTGGTCGGACAAAGTCATGTGGGGTCTGGAGTCCGTGATAAGGACTCTGGATTTTACTCTGAAAAGGGTGAGAGACCATCGAACTGTTTGTCTAGGGTTGGTGTGTTAGCTCCACGAAACTCAGAAGAGGTGGGGAAAGAGAGAGGGAGTGACTTTACCACCCAGAGTTTTTGTGCCGCTGTGCTGAGCCACCACATGCCCCAGAGAGACCTCTGCGGCGCCATTTTCAATAGTCATTGCCTTGCCTCCTGATTACACTGTCCCATCCCCACAGGAGGGACAGGTTTTAACTCCAGGGAGAAGTACTTAGAGATGGGAGAGGGGTGATAAGGAAGGACACCACCAGGGGCCACCCTTCGTCTTCCATCCCCGCAAGTGTATACTTGTGCTTTCAACATTGCCTGCTCTGATCTCTTTCATTATACTCTGGACAACTGTTGGGTACAGACATCACTTTAACAATCACCTTCTAGCAAATGTGCCCAGAGACAGCTGTTCCCCTTCCCCTCACCTGCCAAGTGTCTATCTCTACCCTGCAGCTCCTCCTGGATCAAGGAGCATCTCAGCCTTGTGGCTTGAAGTAGTACCTTCTGGGGTCAATGCATGTCGAAGCTTCTCTGTTCCTTCCTCACAAACTTTCTGTTCCCACCACCAACATTCGACATCTGTTGCCAATGTGATCACCCCCTACCCACTATGTCATTCCATTGTGAAAGGGAGAGTCAGGAAATAAAGCTATGAGAAAGGATGAGCAGAGAGAAAGAGGGGGAGAAATATATCAAAGAAATGAGGAGCAGAAGCAAGGGGTAGGAGTCACAGCTCTCCATCCCTGAAGACACAGCTCAGGAACCTCTGCACGTGGGGAGCAAAGAGATAACTCTACTTCCCCAAACGTAACATCTAAAGTCAAGAAGATGGCAGGAGAAACCTCCAGTGGAGGGTCCCTGGGGTCAAGTAACAGTTTTCTAACCCAGATAGCTTGGCCATAGGGAGAGACCAGAGCCCCAGGCAGGAAACATTCCTCCTGGAAGCACATTGTGTTCTCTTACCCCACAGAGATGATGTTTTCTCCTCTTTTTCCAGTTTTCACTTCCTGCCTTGAATAACAGACACCAAGAGTCCATCTCCACCCTGTACCGAGCGCCCCCTCGGCCCTCCCTCCCCATCGCGTGAAGCTATGCATGGGTTTATCAGGAGCGAAGAGCTGCAATGACTCAGCCTGGCCACCTGTATCCATTTTCCAGCCCTTGTGCCTGCAGCGTGACCTCAAGGCTGACCTCCGCACCACAGCGCAAGACGTGCCCTCTCTGCTTTTGCTGAATCCAATTCCAAGAGAATTTTTCCATGATTTGTCACTTTCTGAGAGGGCTTGCATAAAAAGTAGTTGTTTCCAGGGCAAAGCAAAAAATAATCAATGGAATTTAGAACAATCCTAGGAAAATCTGGTCCCAGTGAAGAAGAGGACATTTTCCTGCCCCAGTTGAATCACTACGTATGCTCAGTCCTGGCCCTGCAGGGACCCAAGAGCCCTCACTCTTACTGGAAGGGTGTCCCAGGACCCTCACCCCTGACCGTTTTCCTCAATATGGCATGAAAGACCTTTGCTCTGGAGCAGAGCTCCCAGGAAAGCAAATAAGGAAGTGTCCCTGCAGCCTTATTTATTCTCCCTGTGCTCCATACTCTGATTTATTTAACTCCAGCCCAAACCTTTTCTCTGAGTTCCAGTCTCATTTCCCCAACTGCCTCCCTGACCCACTTGGATGTCTAATGGAAACTTAACATGCCCAAGTCTGAACTCTGGATTTCCTCCCTCAGACTCTGAAGCTCCTTTGTTTGCAGGCTCCTCATCTCTTGGTTAATGGCACCACTACTCCCCCAGTTTTTCACACTAGAAACGTGGGAGTCACATGTGGGGTCTAATCTTTCTGTTCTATATCCCAAACGTTTCTCCAGGGCCATGGCGTCAGACCAAACCACCATCGCCTCTCAGCCAAAAGACTGCAGTAGTTCCTACTGGGTCTCCCAGCTTCCATGTGGCCCCTCTCCAGTCTACGTTCCATATAGCAGCTAGTGCAACCTTTTAAAAACTAAATCAGATCACATCAGTCCTTGCTTAACCTTTATCCCTCTTCAGCTTCCTCACCATGACCAAAAATCTGTGCGTTAATGTCTCCTGCTTACCTCCCCGGTCTCAACTTCCTGCCACTTCCTCATTTGTTGTATTTCAGCCACGCTGCCTTTCCATTCCTGAAACACATTCTCTTTACCACCTCAGAAACTTAGCATTTTTTATTTCCTGCTGCTCGTACATTTTGTCCCTCCACCATATCCTTCAGATCTCAGCTGAAAGGTCACTTCCTCAGAAAGCCTACTCCCAACATCCTTTCTAAGTAACTCCCCCCAGTTTCTTGTTATTCTCTGTGATTTCCTATGTAACAATCAGCCAATTAGCAGTTAGTTACATGATTGCAAGTTTATCATCAGTCCACCCTCCTTTCGTCTGTCATCCCCACAAGAATGAGCCCAGGCCTAGAGGTGGACACATCAGTGACTCCAGCGGAGAGGTACAGGGGGAACAAGTGGGGCACAAGTTTCTCTGAGGGAAGAACTCATGTCTGGCTTGTTTACTGCTGTGTTTTCATTGCCTGACACAGAATCTGGAAGAAGTATTTATTTATGGGCTGACTGGATGGATGGGTTGGTAGGTGGGTGGGCAGGTAGGTGGGAGAGGGAACTTCTGCCTTGGACAAAAGCTGTAGAAACCACGTCCAAGGAAGGGAATGTAATTAGAGAGAACAGACCCTGCGCCTGCAGCAATCTTACAGACCTGAGTTCAGAGATGTAAACTATGGCATTTTGGTATTTGGATTAAGGAGACCAGGAAAGGCCAGCCTCGAGCACACCAGGTGATACCTGCCTACATCGTGGGAGAGAGAATTAAAATGAGAAGAATGAGGGACACAGTCTGCTTTCTCCTTCTTCACATAGGGCAGTGCTCCTTGGGTTTGGGTTGATCTGATGTAGGATGACCCAGAATACTCTAGAACATTAGAGAATTGGTTCTAAAATGTCAGAATCCCTCGTTGGTCTGTGAGGGGGTCTGTTTCTGGCAGGGAACAATGCTGCCTATGGACTCTCAACAATACTGGCAACCAAGAGAAGAGAGACAAATGGACAGGAGAGAAGACTCCAGTGCAGGGTCCAGTGGCACAGGGAGCACAGCCCATGCCAGTGTCACTAGAAGGGCCACATAGAAGAAGTGCACAGGACCAAGGGACGAGCAAGAGAAAATAGAGAAAGCCTCTCCATGAACCCTGAGCCAGGGGCTCTAACTCAGCCGTAAAACAGTCAGGTGGACTGTCCTAAGTGTATTTCTGATTGGCAATAATATTAAAGACAGCCAGTCCAGCAAGCAGAGATGACAGAGAGGAGAGGTGACATAGAACCAGGTAAAGCTGATCATAGTGGTCAGGGTTTCCTTCATCAGTGGCTGGAAGAATGAGCAGCAGGTCCAAAGTTTGTAAGTAACTACAGAGCCCTGACAGTGTGGGTTCAGGGAAATATAACCAAGTACACTAGGTAGAAACCCAGTCTGTGGATAAACCAACATAACAAGACAGAAAGAGCCCAACCAGGAGCCTGGCCTGGGGGTCTGCACGCCAGGCCTTGGGGTAGGAAGATGATTTCACACCCCATAGAATGAGAACGGAGGCTACTGTCAGGATTGGCTCAGGCCCTGGGATGGATGGCCTCAGACCTAGAATTGGGAAAAGCAATGCCTGTAGTCATGAGGCGCTGGAGACGCAGAAGCAGAATCAGCAAGCTTCAAAACAAACTGGCAACATCCTGGGGAACCTTAGCATACACTTCCCAAATCAAGATGGTGGAGAGAGAAAAATGTCATTGCCAGGAGACTTGAAAGATAACCAGAGGCAACAGATTTCCTTCCCTTGGGGTCCTTCAGGAGCTAGCTCTCTGGCCTGGCTTGGGGACTCTCCTCTCAAGCCTCAGGGAAAAGCCTCTCCACCAAAGGCCATTTTTTTGACTCTACGATTCCCTAGTTTGAGCAGGAACTCAAGAGAAAGAGGCATCTCCCCCCTGCCCTGCACTGGCCTTTCCTATACTCTGTCTTGAAGCAGCCTCCAGGTAAAGAAGTTAAGAGTAAGGGGCCATCTTTCCCCCAAGATCCTCACACCCTTGAGAGAAGTTGCCCCACCAGGAACCTATGACACACACCTTCTGATAGCTTCCCCAAGGCGTCCAACCTTCCACACCACCGGTGTTGGCCCCCAGCTCCTCCAAGGCCAACAACAAAATTCCCTATAATCAATACTACTCATTCTGCAGCTGCTCCCGAAGCAGAACTGCATAGGCAGAGTCTATTTCACAATTGTTGGCTTCACATCAGGACCAAAGGAACAGGGTGTATTGGAAAGAGCACTGGGCTGGGAGTTAGGAGCTCTGGGCCCAGCCCTGCTCTAACACTAACAGAGGAGCTGCCATTTCCTTGCCCTGTCTCCCTCCAAAAGTAGGGTCAGGGTCAGAGGGATTTGTGTCATACTATACACACTTCACGTGAAGAAGAACCCCCAGGCATAGGATCTCAGGACAGCTCCTCTTAGCTGCACTTACACAAGCAACTCTGATCCCTAGCCACAGCTAACTTTACCAGGAGAGAGCCTGTCACCTTCTAAGGCCAAGGAAGACCTTGTCCCAAGGAATTTGGAACTGGAGAAAGAAGAGAGAGAAAAAGAAGCTCATGTGAACCCCGGAGCAGTGGGGCAACCATGTTTTCCTGCCATGCAGTCTGGAAGGTAGAGAAACCCAGTCTGCAGGGAGAGGGGAGGATGAAACAAATATGCAGGTGTGAGGGGCAGGGAGCCTGTGGATGTTTCGTTCTGGCTTCCAGGGCTCCCTGAAGTCCAGCTGTGTCTCTTGTTAAGCTGGCTTTTAAAAATGGGTCCCTTGTGCCCTAGCCAGGTAGCTCAGGTGGTTGCAGTGTTGTCCCCATACACCAAAAGGCTGCGAGTTCAATCCCCGGCCAGGGCACATGCCTGGGTTGTAGGTTCCATCCCCAGTCAGGGTGTGTATAGGCAGCAATCAATCTGTTTCTCTCACACTGATGTTTCTCTCCCCCTCTCTCCCTCTCTCCCTTTCCCTCTCTCTCTTTCTCTCAATAAACGTAATCCTTGGGTGAGGAATTTTTTGAAATATTTTTTAAACGGGTCCGTCTTTGATCCCAAGTCTCCTGATTGCTTCAAAGTGGTGAGCACTGATGGGCTGTCGTGCGTCCTACTCATCAGGCGCGTTATCTGCTGGGGCCCGTCTGCCAGTGCTCTGTGTCCTGGCAGGCTAGGGACAGGCACTGGTTCCTGTCTGCATCTCACCCTCAAGGCACGACTCAGCCCAGGGCTTTGGCCAGAGTAGGTGTTTGGTCAACTTTCTGTCAGACTGAGACTAAATCCCAAGACGTCCATTCCCCCGTGAGGCGTGTTCCTCAGAGCCGTCTGGGCAGTTCTTCCTCCCTGGGCAAGGTTGTCGTTGGTGTCAGCCTCACAGCCTGTCCACAGTAAAGCTATGACCTACCCAAGCCCTTCCGGCCCCGCAATCTGTGACCCTGCATGAGCCCAGGACTCAACCCCTGATGCAGCCAGCCCACAACTTCCCAAGTTTTATTTTTATTAACCCAACTGGAAAATTGGCCCTCATTCAAGATTGTGCTGAAAACCAGATGCTGAGTTCTGGTTTCCTAGATAAACACATTGCAATAATATGCATCTACCCATGAAATGCTCTCTGTGGCGGCACGTGGCAGCTCTCCAGAAGAAAGAAAAACAGTGTCAAAGCTACATTTGAGGCTTCTCACTCCCCCTCCTGGCCAGAGGGTGGTGACCATGGCCAAGTTTTTTGTTGGCCTCACTGCAGGCCAACTCCTTTTCTGCTGGCTCCCCTAGCCCTCTCTGCATCTCTGGCCATGAACTTAACAGCTTCTAGAAAGAGCTCAAACCTTCCCCAATTCCCTTGTCTGGATGGAGGCCCTTCCTTGGAGATCCTACCGCACCCTGTGTTGACCCTAGTTCCAGCAGTGATAAGATACCCCTGTGATTGTTTGGCTCGTCTGCCTCCTCCAGAACAGCCCAGAAGCTCCTGGAGGTGAGGAACGGGGCCTTGTTCTCTCTGGCCCAGAGCAGGTGAAGACAGTTGGTAATGATGCTGAATGAATGAACAAAATGGAGTGTGTGGATGAGCAGGAGGGCTGCACCTGTGAGGGGGCAGGGGCTTGAGGAATGTTGTTGAGGTCTGCTTTCCTCTGGCCTGAGTGTTTTCACTGATTGACTTGTCTGACGTTCATTGAACTTTTACTTTGTGCTTGGTGTGGGGACAGGAAGGACCCTGGCGGCGCATCCCTGCCCTCAAGGAGCCCACCACCTGGTAGAAGAGACAGACCCAAAAGCAGTGTGAGGTTTTCTTTCCCCCTTGCCCACTTCTTTCCACACATAAGTCCACCATCTCTTGTAAAGAAGGCTAATCTCTGGATAGTGATAAAATTTATGACAGAAACCTTAACCGGGGCAGAAATTGGGAGGGCTTGCAGGAGGAGTCAGCATGCCCTGTGTTATTGCGAGACCCCTACGAGAAGAACTCTATGCTTACAGCAGAGCTTTAGGGTTGTAACAGGCCCTCCCCCTGTAAAAGGGGTTTCCTGCTTCTTCCTCTTTCTCTTCCTCCACGTGACTTTTCATGGTTACATGTATTGGATTGTGATCTTTTCTTTTTCAAAAATTAATCCTTTTTGGTGACAGAATACCTAGTCCAACAATAGTCACAGTCGAGTGACAGAAACTCTGTTAGCATAAAAACCCCAGACTATGAAGGGCAATCAATATTAAAAAGAGGATGGCTTTTTTTATGGGGGCTTCTCTCTGATGATTTTGAAAGACATTAAGACCTGAATAGTTTAGGATATGATTTCACAACCCAGGAATGGCACTGGGACCCTGGGGAAGGCCACAGAGTGGAAAAAGAAGCAGTGGATTATAAGAAAGGGGAGAAGAACAAAGGGATCTCCCATTTGTCTATCTAAGGCTACATCTGTATGAACTGATGAATGATCTGATGAGAAAATTAAATAAATGTTTTGCTGCATCCTCTGGACTCCACAGGTATATATCAATCCCTGACAGTCAGAGATATTTCTGGTGGTATGGACTGTACCCACCCCACACCCCACCCAGGTGTTGTAAGAACAGGCCAATATTTACAGAGACACTTCCAATCTGGCATCACTGGGAATGTACCAGGAGCGCAGAGGAAGGGAGGGCTTCCCGGGGAAGCCATGCCTTCGCTGAGGAATATATGCTGTCTGGCGTTTGGGTTCAAGCCCTGCCGTAATCCTCCTTGCTTATCGCCTTGGCCTTTCTGCAGCTCAGCTGCTCGAGGTGGGCAGTAAACATCCTATTACATTGTGCATGTGGGAGAAACGGGGGAGGATGAGCACGTGGATTCACAGAACTGCCAGGGAAATAACAATTACAACCCCAGCTGTTGTTGTCGGGGACATTTTTCTTCGACCAAGTCACATAGCTGCAGGTCTGCTCCAGTGCACATGGTGTTTCTGTGCTCTGAGGACAGTCAGAGGCTGGAGAGGCGTTCAGCTGCTGCCCCTCTCCTGGACGTGGGGTGCTGATCTGGGGATCATTACGGCAGCCAGGACAGAGGTCAGATCTTCTTCCCGGAGGGTAGGGAGGACGGAGCAGATTTCTCGGTAACCTTGAAGAGAGACATCAAAGTCAACAAATACCAAAAGGCTCTATTTATACAATCAAGTGTAATTGATGTAACTGCAAATTAGATCATTCACTTCTTCGTATGGGAAGAGAGTTGTTTTCTGACTAAAAGGACTGAAGTTACACTTAGCAAATCAGCACTACTGTTATGGTGGTAGCTAGGAGGACCAGTTTTCTTTATAAAGGACAGGCCATAACACCATTTTTAGTGTAGTTCAGACTTCTGTGTGACTGCCTCCTAGGAATAGCAGAATTAATCTTCTTTGAATCTAAATGAATGACAATTACTGTAGAGGGACTCTGAGCCATGGGATTCTCAGACCCCAGAACCCGGACCTGGGGGCCCTTCTCCGAAAGAGGGAACCTGAGGGGTGCTTCAGAGCACCCACTAAGCCACATTACAACATCTTCAAATATCCTGTGTATATCCTTGACCCAATTTTCTAATGCCACTTTTGCCTTTTTATAGCTTTATAGTTGCTATATACTTTTTATGAATCTTGATTTATATATATATATAATCTTGACATTATATATATATATATGAATATGACAAGTCTTCCCCCCCACTCTGCTATTTGTTTTTCTTATTACCACCTCAGTCTATGTATAAGTTCACCATTTGTCTGTCTGGGACTGTCAGCTTTTCTCAAAGAAATAGACTGTAAGAGAAACTCAGAGGAAACAGCGTAGAGCTCAAAGGGAGAGGGGCGGAGACTCAGAGAGGGGGACGGGGACTGGAGAGGAGGAGAGGCACACGGAGAATCACCGGAACCGGAAAGAGAGAGACAGAGCCCCTTCTGTGTTTGTAACTTGTTTATGTTGTTTTAGCTCACACAAAAGTATTCAAAATTATAAGTTAAATCTGCCAGCCTCTTCCAGGCTTCCAAATTTTTGTGTCTTGCTTAAAATAGTCTTCACCACCCAAAATTTAAAAAATACTTTCATATATTTTGTTCTAAAGTGTTTTGCTTTTGTTCTTTAGTATTACTTTTTCATTTCAATTTTACTTTTGTATATATGTAGGATAGGAAGCTAACTTAACTCTTTTCCAAGTGGATATCTAATAACACCTCTTATTATATAACTCACCCTTACTCACCCTCCTTTTATCCTCTCGTTTAAAATACTGTACCTATTATATACCAAACTCACACATATAGATGAGTCTATTTCTGGACACTCTCTTCTGTTCGGTTGGATTATTTGTCTATTCCTGTGCCCAAACCACAATGTTTTAATCACTGTAGCTTTATAGTATATTTTGGTATTTGATAGGACACGTTCTTCACTATTGTTTCTTTTTTTCAAAATGTTCTTGGCTTGGCATGTGTCATTTCTCTTCCAGATGAACTCAAGAAGCAGCAGTCAAGTTTCATAAGATGTTCAGAACAGATCGAATACTCCGTTTCTAAATGTTCCTCCTTATCTAATTACTGGTGTGTTTCTCCTTCTCCCCACCCCCAGCTCCTGGAAGCGGTACATGTGGTCATCAGCAAGACACTCCCAAAATTCTAAGAATTAAACTATTAAAAGCCCCATGTTCTAAATAAAGCTAAAAACATGTAAAAAGCAATACTCCTGGGGTCAGGAGTAGGAAGAGCAAAATCTGATTGATTAGGTTTAACAAAACTATTTTTAAAATAAAATGAATGGACCAATGGTAGAGGGTAGAGGTCAGTCATACAAGTACAGTGAAAAAGTATGAACACGAAAGGAAGCAGAGACAGCACCCAGTTCACAACTGGCCATATACAAGGTTGGCAGTAAAGTGTAACATATTCTGCTTATGCCCCCACTTATATCCCCTCAGTACCACATATTTCAGTTGCCCGCCAAACTGTCTCCTGACTTCCACATCTTCACCTGAGGATTTGCCTGGCCACCAGAGCCCGCTCAATCCACATATGCAGTAGGCTAGATAAGTCAGCAAATTAACCACGCAACCCCACCCCATGTCAGGAGCACCACTCAGCCAATAACTTGTGAGAGTTGATGGATGAAGAGGCCAGGTCTCTTGCCCCTATAGTGCTTTAACACTGAGCTGCACATTGTGCACTGTCTCAGAGTCCCCAGTGAGATTAAGTTCCAGTTGCTCACAAAGGTACCTTGTTAGGTAACATACCTGTGTTGGTTTCCTTCCCTTCTTTGTTTTACTTCCCCACGCTACTACCATTGTTTCCTGGGACCGCCTCCCAGATCAACTCCTTGAACTCAAATCCTTATTTCAGGGTTGCTTTTGGGAAGACCTGAACAGTGTCAGTCCTTGACCCCAGGCCTTAACTGACCAGCTTCTGTAGCAGGCCTTCCTGCATCCTGGATATGAGGGGCATAATGACTGATCACAGTCTGTTGCCCTCAAAACCCACCACCATAAAATTCTCTCCCCTTACTGTATTTCACGCTCATCAGGCAACCCCCTGATTACGACCTGGCTCCCCTTATGGTTTTTCTATAGAAAAAAAAAAGGGGGGGTGGCAACTAGAAGTAGCAAGTGTCTAGTCCCCAAATTCTATATTCTCATTGGCAATAAACACCTGGCAAGTAATTTATAGAACAAGCTCTTGTGAGCTTGGACAGTGAAACCCTGTTCTGAGTGAAAAGGAACCCCTCTCAGTATTGGTGAAATTGCATTTCCTGGCCTGCTAAGCTGTGAACCAGACTCTGGGCCAAGATGACTTCTCCAGGTAATGGCTGCTTTCTAAGGAGCCTAATGGAAGCCAGCCAGCCTCTTCTGCCAGCACCTGGCCTAGTCACACATCTTTTTACAAGCTTCAGTGGCAGTGTTCCGCTTACATTCACAAATAGATGGAGTCATAATTTTTCCTAACCTTTCTGCTCATTCTTAGCAGGAAAACTTCTGTGAACCCTCAAGTATTTTAATACCCAGGATGTTCTTAATCCCAGGACTTCATTTCCAGTTAGACTTTTCTACCAGAGTCATCCTAGACCACTGATTATGGGCATGATCATTACAATTCTGGATTTTTATGGGACAGCCCAGATCTCAAATATTCTGAGCTTTAAACACAAAACATTAAAATATCCTTGAAATTCTAAGATTTCAATGTCCAACTAACCTCTCCCATATTGCAATAATACTGGGAAGTAACCCAAGACAATTTTTGTAAGATGATGTATACTTGATGTTGGATTGGAACTGAAAATTCTGCTAAAGAAGATTCTTGAGCTATGACACACATATCCCTGAGCTGTTTTTAATTCAGTTGCTCAGGATCCCACATTTACCCTAAGGAATTCTTTGTTTAGACCAATTTGATGGTCCTTTTGTACATCGTCTTGTATAGCTTAAAGAATAAAACCTCTTGAGTTGAAACTCCCTTACAATAAAGTGAATTTTTTAAGAAAGAAAAAAAGGAGAGAGAGAAAAGAGGAAGAGAGAGACAAGCTGTTCTTTACAAAACTGGTGCCCCAGTGGCCTAATGGCCCTGTCTCAAAGACGATTCTGGTAGTTGCTGCGGAGCTGTCCACCATGGAGGTGCTGACAATGTCCTGGAGTGGGAAAGGGGCTGCCTCCTCAGGTTGACAAGCTCCTCAAGTTGTGACAAGAACCCCTCTGCACCCTACCACCACCCCACTCCCAAAGAAATGTAAAATTCTGTGAAAAGTTAGGAAAACATAAGCTATGCCCCCTGGTTGGAGTAGGGAAGGCAATAATTTGTTGCAAAATCTTCTGCATCTTCTCCATTTTGTGCATAGACATACTATCTGCCCAGAACTCCTTTTCTGTGATTCTGAATATTCAGTAGAGTGGATGCTATAGATGCCTCCAGGGAGTCTTGCAGTCCACACAGATGCCAATTCAGGCTAACTGCTGGAGAAGGAGAAGTTGTGGCCCCAATTCCTCTCCCACACAACAACATGCACCTTCCTTCTCCATTTCCACACTGGGAATAAGAACCACCACTTCTTACTTTTAGTACTTGGAGAAAATAATAAATGCCTTTGAAGGGGAAACTGATTGCCTTGGATTCTTGTTCAGAGGCTGGTGACTCTGAACAAGTCATCCTTCCCCTCTAGTTGGTGTCCTCATATGTAAGGACAAGGAAATAGCAGGGACTCAGAGCCCTTATCCTGTCTCCCTGTCCTCTGGCCATCTTGTGTCAGTTGTATGTCTCCCTGCCAGGCTAGTCACAGTCTCTTTGCAAAGAATTTCTGCCACTCAATTTCTCCAGCACTAAGAATCCCTGACGTTAGCTCTGGAAGCAGGACCTGGGGTAGAACTAACATGGGTATTGGATGAGCTTGAAAACTGTGGCTCTGGGTTAGAGGGAGAGGGGGAGGGTAGCAAGAGCAAGGAGACCAGAAGTGTTAAAGGAAATCTAGAAGCATTGTCTCCCTTTCTTTTTTAAGATAATATTTTATTTTTATAAAAATGTTACATACTCATAAAGTATTCAAACTATGTAGAAGAGTGCAAAGAAGATATTTAAAATCTTCAAAATCCCAACACCCCAAAATAATCATGGCCCAGTGGCCTAGTGGCCCTATTACTAAAGCAAGTGACCATCACACCGCTACTTCTCTCTTTATATATATGGAGAGAAGAAGAGATAGGCGGGTAACCAAGAAGGGAAAGTGGTTGATGGATGGACGGATGGTTGGATGGATGGATGGATGGATGGATGGATGGATGAATAAATGGATGGGTGGATACTAAGAAATAGTTCATTAGAAAGGAATTGTACTTCACTTACTATTTAATAAAAGGCATAAAATTTAATTTTCTTTGAATTAAAAAGACACTAGCACTGGCTGGTGTGGCTCAGTGGATTGAGTGCCAGCCTGTGAACCTAAGGGTCACTGGTTCAATTCCCAATAGGGGCACATACTCCCCTGCCCCAGTTAGGGGTGTGCATCGATGTTTCTCTCCCTTTCTTTTACCCTCCATTCCCCTCTGTCTAAAAATAAATAAAATTTGTAAAAGACAAAGACACTAAATTAAAGCTAATGGTATTGCTTAACTTTATTCTCCACAAGAGATATTATTTCTCAAACATATCTCTAAGGTTAAGAAAATAATTTTGAAAAATATTAAGGGACTGGAATCATCATTTTTTAACATGCTTCAATTTTAGGCAGTATCAGTTGACTGGCTGCTATGAAAGATAAGGAAATTAACACTTTTACACTTCCTCCCCTTTCCCCTCCCCCACTTCCTGAATATTATGAGTAATACTGTTTTTTTTTCTATTTCTGTCTCTTAATGTGAGTCATTGTCAGTGCAAATGATCCGGATTAAATGAGGCATGTCATGTAATAGAGAAATGTGATGACATGGATATCTATCATAAACACCAAAGACCAACAAAAAAAAAGAGGAAAATGAACATTTTCATTTGGCTACATAAATGTCATAAGAATTTTTAAGCATTTTTGTGAACCACTGACCTTGTGTGCCACTGACCTTACTATGCATCACAAATTAGCTTCAAATGTCATATTTTTAAATAGTAATAAAATTAAATGAATGGCCAGACTAGAGTATCTCTGAGACTTCTGCTGCATTATGACTTTTGTTTGGAGGGATCCCCATCTGAGCTCAGAGGAGACTTGTCTTGTTTCAGAGCAGAGCTAGGCTTGACAGTAATAACAACAATTTCTAATATTACTCAGCACTTAGTGGCTGCCAGGTACAGGTTAAGTACTCTACATAGATTGGTTCATTTAATCTCCAATGTCCCAGTGAGGGACATGTTATAGCCTTAATTTTAAAAGTGAGGAAATTGGAGCAGGGCGGTTAAGTAATGCTCATGGTTCCACGACGAGTGAGTAGGGGACCCTAGGTTCAGATGATCTTCACAGTAAATAGCAGAGCTAGGATTCCAACACTGTTTTCCCCAATCTCAGTAACTCACTAGTTGTGTGGTCTTGGGTTAGTCACTCATCTTCTCTGAGAAAGTATCGTCTACAAACTTGGGACAAGTAAGGCCTCCCCTAACTGTCACCCATGCCTCCTCTGGGGATCAAGGGAGCAGTGCCTGGAAAAGAGCTTTGTAAAGCAGGGTAGCCATCGCCTTCCCCTCCAGAACTCAGCGTGACAAGTAGCTGTGGCCTTGGTCGGGACTGAGACAGGAATCGGCCCCTGCTGATAAGAAAAACATTGCTGCAAGGCCACAAAAACAAAACAATGCTTCTGCCAGAAGACAATGAGATGAGGTAGGCTGTGAATGCCTTACTGAGTTTGTGTTTAGGGTGAATTCCAGCAAGACACTCTTTGTTTATTGGGTTCGCTGTCAAACTGCGATTTGACAAGAAAAGTCACTGCATGAAGAGAATGTCCAAGGCCCCTGGATATGGTGTTCACTCCCTCGGGCCAGCTCTTTTTACTCGGGCCCTGCACGCTAGTTCCCCTTCAGCAGCTGCTCTTGGCCTGGCCAAGCTGCCAACCTGCCTCTCTGGGCATGATGCCTAAAAGGTGAGGGCCAGAGAAAGACCCTTTCCAAATTTCAGGCAACGTAAAGAAAAAGGTCAGCAAGCTGGCATTCTGAACCCTGAAGGCCCTGGGAGGCTGGAGAGCTGACTTCTGGCCCTGACTCAAAACCATGACCTTGGGTAAGTCCCTTCTCCTCTCAGGGGTTTTGTTTTCCCATCTGCAATACAAGGGCTTCCTGGATGCTCTCCCAAGGCCCTTCTAACTCTGCCCTCAGGCCGGCTATTCTGGGGAGAGGTGTAGCATGGCTACGACTAGCTGGGATTTATCTGGTAGGTTTCCAGAGAACGAGAAATCAAGCCAGAATCTGGAGCCCACAGACTAAGACAAACTGCAGTTTAAGAACTCTGGCTGACAACGTGAAGTTATAAAGCCATAGCAATTGGTTTGGAGGGCAAAGAGATGGTAGTACTTCCGAGAGGAACATTTGGAAGCGGGATTTTTAACCAACAGTCACTGGGATCCTCTATCACATGCAAGGCACATGGAGAGAGAGAAAGAAGCTATAAAATTTCTCAATATAAATTAGACACGGTGTCTGCCCTCAGCCAGACTGCAGTCTAGGGTTGGAGACAGTTGTGTACTGAGCCAAGAGAGGAATGAAAGCATTGTGGAGCCACTCAGAAATCCCGTGCTGGGTGTGGCATGGTCAGAAACAGAGGGTCCTCCCTGGTCTGGAGATAGGAAAGCTGGTTAGACAGAAGGGATGGACTTAAATACCATCCCAGAGCGTTGCAAAAGAGCAGAGAATTCAAAAAATCTGGAAATGAGAGGTCATTCCAGGTTTGCCCTTCTCAGTCAAGCCCTGTTTCTCTGAAGAACTTCTGATTCTCCATGAACAAAAAGCAGGAGCCACAGCGCCTCTCCCAGCTGTGCCACCCCCAGCACCCAAGACCTCACACCTTTAGAAGAAGCCAAGATTTCCAACTTGTTCCCAGGCTCATCCAGTTTCCAACTTGTTACCTTGTTCTGACAGGGCTTCTCTCCCAGAGCCAGGTCAGAGTCCACCCTCCCAGGAGCCTGCAGGAGCAGAAGTGTCTGGATTTTCTCACTAGATCATCAGGAACACAGGCTGTTTCTCCCTCCCGGCTTTCTGTGCTCTTCTGCAGGTCTAACGTGTGACCCAGACAGACAGGAACAGGGTGGCTCATCTGGGACTTCCACTTGGCCTTGGAATGACCACAATGCTACAGTCCACCCATGCAGCCCTTTCTCCTGCACAAACCCACAAGGCCTCTGGGACCCAGGGCTTTGTACAGGTGGCAAAGGATCATTTGAAAGACCTGAACCATCCTATGTTATTGGCCATGTATTATTGTTTATTATACACACACATATATGTATATATAATTTACATACATAATATAACTTACATGATGTGATATATTGCATTATTATATGGTAATCATTACAATTATTAAATAGTTATATAATAATTACATTATTTAGCATGTATATACATTGTATATTATGGTATAGTATATAGAGTGTATGTAAACGTGTATACTTACATACATAGGCGGACGATGTATATACATTATTACATTTTACACGTATAGTGTGGCTGTGACTACAGTTCAGTCGTGACCATACTGGAGGCCTAGGGAAACTGCCCATCCCTCCTCGCCAACACTGGTTCCAGGTAGTTTCTGTGACGGTTTTACCTGGTCTTCCTTGCCATGAGCTGGCAGTGTGTCACCCGCTCACTCACTTCTCTGACTTGTTGATCCTCATTAGACCCGTCGCTTCCTTCTGTCACGTCCTATTTACTAAATGTTGGTGATTCCCCATATCTCCTTGTTTATAAACTGTGGTAAGAAAACAGCATGGACTCTGCCATGTCCACCGTTGTTCAGCATATCCACGCTGTGGTTCCCCATCTCTCCTTCTGCAATTGCCTAAAACTCAGCCTTGGATTCTTTGTTCACGGGAACTAGACTGCGTCCAGGGAGTGACGCCCCTGGGCCCCCGCACAGGCTTACGTAGAGCTAAAGTCCGGGAGGGTCATACTGCACCTCAAACTCACTGTGACAGTGGCTCTTCTGTTACCTGCACATTCTGCTGACTCGGTGGATAAAAGCAGGTCAATTCCCTGCAGCCAAGAGCCTTGCGCTGGGCATGGCATGGGCTCCCTTCCACAAGACTGGTCTCACAAGGGACCAGATCTACGTGTGCTTAGTACACAACCAGAGTTGGGTCTTCCATGTCACAGGGAGGTGGGCAGAAGAACACTGCCTGCTCAAGTGGCCCCTGCTGTGACTTTTGGGGAAAGCACTTGGAGAAAGGAAGTTTAGAATGTCAGTTTCTTCATCTGTGCAATAGGAATCTACCTCACAGATTATATCAAAACTTGAAAAATAAGATGTACATGAACTATTTATTTTGAAGTCAGACGTGGCAAGTGTTTAATAAGCAGAACATTGTTTGTTTTTATCATTGAACCCCAAATTTTCCCATGCTCCGCAAGGCTATAAGCGTGAGTGAAGATGCTTTAACAGCAACAGTTCTGATTTCGCCAGCTGACTGCTCCCCTCACTCTTGTGGACTGTGTCCCCAGAGGGGGCTCTCTGCTCTCCTGTCTGCGAGGCAACCACTATCCCACAAGCTCTGGTTGCAGCAGCTGCTCCTCGCACCCAGCCCCACCTCAGGTGTCCTGGAATTCTTGCAGTGTCACACTGCCTCTCTCTCTGTGTCTGCATGTCACACTCAGCAAAGATGTTCTAAAGGAATGTGGCTAGTATGTCACTATGTTGCATTCTTTGTAAAATGGTTTCAATGTTTATTTAGAATTCCCTGCTCATCACATGACAGGCTTAAGTGCATCCTTGGGACCGTGTCAAGAGACATTCCTAAGGGATAGATACCAAGCTCTGTTCATATTTCCTGCCGCCTCCTCCCCTGGGCTGAGTCCTGTGCTGATAGGTGCTTCAGCAATCATGCATAAAGGCCAAATCTGTCCCAGAGCAAGGGACAAAGCCTGTGCCAGCAGAGCTCAATTATGACCATAGTGGACTTCACATACCAAGCCAAATCTCCCCCAGCACCTGCCCTGTATTCATTATTTATTGCTGTATAATGAGTTATTCCACACTTAGCAGCTTAAAACAAAAAACATTTATTATGGGGTCAGGAATTTGAGAGTGGCTTAGCAAGGTGGTTCTAGCTCAGGGTCCCTTGTGAGACTGCCGTCAAGGTGTCAGCCAGGGCTGCAGCCACCTGAGGCCTCACTGGGTCCGGAGCCTTTTCTTTCAGTCTCGCTCACAGGGCTATTGGCAAGAGGCTTTATTTAGCTCCTTGTTGCATGGACCTCTCCACAGCATCTCATGAGAAGACTTCCCCCTAAGCGAACTATTGAAAGAGAGAGAGTGACTAGGACAAGAACTGCAATCTTTATAACCTATCCACCAGCTCTGCCGCATTCTGCTGATCACACAGACCCACACTAGTACCAGGTGGGAGAGGACTACACAACAGTGTGAACACCAGGAGGCGGGTGTCACAGCAGAGCCATCTTGGAAGTTGGCTATGCCCTCTGCCCTCTCTTGCTCCAGCCTCTACAATCTTGCCTGACAGGTGCCACCTGTCTTTATGGTCAAGAATGGGACTTTAGGGGCCCCTGGAATGGAACTTAGCAATGACAAGGCAGCACATGTTTGTGAAAGACAGGAACCAGGAAAAGAAAGAGCAGGACAGAGGAAGACAGAAGTAAATCAGAGGACACAGTCTTATGAGATAAAAAGCAGATCTTCCGATATTGTGGGACAGTAAATCTTGGGAACTGGCAGAAGACCTGCATCTTCAGTGAGGCAGGGTCGACAGAAGTCAGTGGTTCATAACAATGGAGGTCTATTTCCCTTGTCACCTCTGCATGGCTATAGGCCCTGCTCCGCACCTCTTCGCTTGGGAGCCCAGGCTGATAGGTTAGCCATCATCTCCAACGTTGCCCAAACCATTGGCAACAAATGAGCTCTGGAGGGTCCTGTATTGATGGGCTCTGGTCCAGAAATGATGTGTGTGCCTTCCATTCATAGCCCATTGGCCACAAATGGTCACTTTGGCTCCAGCCAGGCATGACAGTGCCCAGAAGTGCAATTTTATCATGTACCTGGCAGAGAGGAGAACTGGGAACACTTGGCAAACAGCACTAGTGATTTGATCTCTCAAGGTCTAAGAGAAGAACAAACTTTTCATAGAGAAAGGCAGAGAAGAGTCTAGGGCGGAATCCTGGGGGCTAGGCTGGAGTACGCAAAACGAGGCTTTTCCATGGCTGTGCTCTGAAAGGCTCCCTGCTGGTTATTCCATCATTCCTGGGCTCAGTTCATACTTTGCTGCCTCACATAGCACCCAAAGGAGCAAGCCTCTCTTGAGTCCTGTGTGTCAGGTCTGGTTCATCCCCTCCGCCACCAAGCCCTGTGATGCAGAGGGAGGATGCCTAACACCAGGTCACATGCCCAGCCAATTTCATGCTCCAAAGCACGGCCAGACCCTTGGGATCCCTGGGGACAACCCCCAACGCACTTCTCAGAGATGACCATGGTTCTTAGTAGATAGATCTGTGCATGACAAGCTCTCATTAGACCTGAGAGGTCCCTGGGGAAGGAAGGTCATTTTCTGCCTATACCCCAGTTCTCTTCCTTTTGACTAGAAGCTCTAGTTCTAGGAATCCCAAGTTCTCACCCACACTAGCCAGCCCAGCTCACACAACCCAGGCAAAGCTCCCATCTCAACAGACTTTTCACAAAGAGACCTAAAGGTGGCTAGGGACCACACACTGGGACGCTTAGGCTTGCCTTCTGGCAGATTTCACATAATCAACTCAGTACTTTTTTTTTTTCTCCACATTCTCACTTCCTAGAACAGCTTTGGTTAGAGTTGGTTTACTTACTGTTATTGTTCGGGCCTAAGGATTCCCTTTGCTCACTCAGAGATTAGGACATACCCATGATTCATCAGCAGGATCCGTACCATCTACCCCCATCCCCTAAGCCACCTCTAATAAACATGCAATGCAAGTGAAATGAGCATGTTTGCGATGCAAAACAAAACATCTGGCTTCCCCTCCCTCCAGAATGCCTGCCCCCTACTCCTTTCAAGGAGAAAATCTGGAGCTAACAGTGCCTCTAAGGCCTGAAGCATTCAGAGATCAGCTCTCAAGGAGCGGAGGAGGGGCATGTCCATAGAAACTCAGGGCATTTGTCACATGAACAGTGACATTAAACTTCATTCTCAGGGGCCAGTGTCATCTCCTAGTTTTTGAGTGAAAACAGTTAACAATAATAATGCTCCAGGAGGAGGCAAAACAAACCTGGGAATGGGGCAGCCAAGAATTGCCCAAGGCGTAGGTGGTATTTAACTTTGTCTTGACAGTTGAAAAGATTCTCAGCAAATAATGAGAAGGGAGGAAGTTAGTCTAGGGGAACGACATGAACAAAGAAAATAAAGGAGGTAAAAAATTGGCCAATTAATGAAGTACGTGCAGTGGAGCAGTGGAGAAAAGGCTGGAAAGACAACTTGAAATTGATCATAGACAGCACTAAGTGTCCGCTAAGGAGTTAATCTGATTCTCGAGAAAACGCAATAATAGTCAGGATAAAGAAGAATCTTAGCCCTGGCTGGTGTAGCTCAGTGGATTGAGCTCGGGCTGCGAACCAGGCATCGCAGGTTCGATTCCCAGCCAGGGCACATGCCTAGGTTGCAGGCCATGGCCCCCAGCAACCGCACATTGATGTTTCTCTCTCTCTCCTTCTCCCTCCTTTCCCTCTCTAAAAATAAATAAATAAAATCTTAAAAAAAAAAAAGAAGAAGAATCTTAACTAGCACCTACAGGAAATTTACTAGGTCAGGCATTAGGACAAATATTTTATGTGCATTATTATGTTACAACAACCTAATAAGTCCATCTACTATTTTCCAATTTTAAAAATTGGCTCAGAGAAGTTGAGTTATTTATCAAAGGTCACACAGCTAATAAGTAACACACCCAGGATTCAAACTCGAATTGCCTGACTCTGGATGCTGTACTCTCAACCACTAGGTGATATTAAATAGTAATAAACAATATACTTACAAAAGTATTTCCCCATGGCCTTGGCCTTAGATGGCTTCAGGGGAGAGGGCAAGGAAAATGTCAGCCTGAGCCAGACAATTCACTGCATAGCTCAGGCCTCAACATCTGGTGTCCTTCACAGCTGACAGCTGAACAGAAAGGCTGGACATACAAATTCTCTCAGATAGCAGGAAAGGACAGAAAAGCAGCATGGGGGAAGGGGGGCGGTATAAAGGTGCAAGGCATGGGCCACATCTATCTCTGGGGACACCGTATTCACACTAGACAAAGTTCCAAACTGAGTGTGACCTCTTCCTCACTCGGGGACTACCCGAGCTGTCCTGCCAGAAGACACCAGGCCTTCTCAGAGGTGCGCTTCAGCAGAAATGGGATATGTGTTCCCCTCTCAGCAGCAGAGTCCATTCCAGTCTGTTCTGGCACTCTCTCTCTTCAGAGGCAGCCAAAACAACCCATGGCCTCGCTGCAGCACCCGCTTCAGACCAGTGCTCTGGAGAACTTCCAGGAGCTTCGAGACATCCACGAACACCAAACCTGTGGAAATGAGCCCCATTTTTGATGCCTCTGGCGGGAGGCAGCCATGATAAGGACAGCCATGGTGGCTGGAGGGCAGGCGAGGGCAGCAGAGAGCTAGAAGAGAAGCCCAGGCCAGTGCGAGTGACCGCAGCTGGGAGAGCTCCGGGAGGAAGTGGGAGGGGCCCATGGAGAACCTCCATCTGCCAAGGAAATCCCCTCCCCTGGGTTCACAGAGAGGCCAGGTTGAAGCGCAGATGGTGGGGGAGCACGTGGAGAAGTCAGACCGAAGGAGAAGTACAGAGGTGCCAGAGACAACACCATGGAGAGTCAAGGGGAGAGCCGGGACATGCTGCAGGTCAGCAGGGTCCTGGAGCGCCTCTGGACCCCCGCCTGCCTCGTTCTCCCTGGGCCAGGAGAGCAGAGAGGAATTTAGGCAAAAAGCAAAGAAGAAAAGCTGCCTGGTTTAGTTTATGAGGTCATCATAACCCTGATAATAAAACCTGTCAAGAACAGTACATACTCAAAAATACAAAGTACAAAAATACCAAAAAACAAAAAGACCCACCAAAATTCAAACGTGTCTCATTTTAAAATATGGATAGACATTTTTTGAAAAAAATTAACAAACTGCCTGGCTGGTGTAGCTCAGTGGATTGAGCGCGGGCTGCGAACCAGGCATCGCAGGTTCGATTCCCAGTCAGGGCACATGCCTGGGTTGCAGGCCATGTCCCCCAGCAACCGCACATTGATGTTTCTCTCTCTCTCTCTCCCTCCCTTCCCTCTCTAAAAATATAAATAAATAAAATCTTTAAAAAAAAATAAAAGAAAAAAATTAACAAACTGGATTAAAGTGTGTTAAAAAGACTTTCATGAGAGCCAAACAGGGTTTATTCTAGCAATGCAAACATGGTTTAACCTTAGGAAATGGGTTAAACTATATACAATTCATCAATAAGGAAAATAAATCACTCAAATCTAGACTCTGCATTTGCTAAAATTCCACAATCATTTCTGTTGTGTTCTTTTTTAACTTTTAAAATTTTAGGAAGAGCAGGATAGCCTCTCCACCTAATGAAGAGTAACAACATCTTAGTTAAAATTGAAATACTGCAGACCATTCCATTAAAATCAGTAACCAAAATAGGGTGCTCCGTGTCACCATTATTATTTATTATTGTTCTAGAAGTTAAAGCCAATTGCAATTTTAAAAGGGCATAAAAACAGAAACAAGTGGAGCTAAGACAAATTATTATTATTTATCAATACTATACCTTACTTACTAATACTGTATATTAAAATTCAGAGATAAGTTCCAGAAATAGTCAAGAAGTGCTAAAAAATAACTCATAATAAAAGATATGTGAATTAAAACAATAGGCAATATAAGCTTTTGTACCCCTAGAATGTTATCAAAAAATGTAAAACACATTGAGAAGGATGTGGGGAAACAAGCGCACTCACACACTGCCGATGGTACTGCATTTTGGCACAGCCTCCACAGAGAGCGATTTGGTAATATTCAAAAATTGTAAGTGCACCTGCCTTGTCATCCAGGAATCCCTCTTCTAGAATTTATCCTACAAATAGCCTTGTATCTAGGTAAAAAAGTACAACAAATACTTATCAGTAGGAACTTGTTCAATGAATTGTGGTATCCATTCCATGCTATACTCTGCAGCTATAATAAAAGGAGGCATTTCATGTACTGAAATGGAATGAACTCCAAGACATAATGCTAAATGAAAAAGCGAAGTACATAGACTGTGCATAGTCTACGTATTTTTTCAAATGTATTTGTCAATATTTTTGAAAACAGGAAAAATTATATTTACTAGCTTATAAAGTATCTATGGTTGAATACAGAAGAAGCTAGTAACATTTATTGCATCTGTATTCCCTTTCTATAATGAGTTTTAAGCCAAGTAAACATATTACCTGTTAACAAATACATTTAACAGCTTGGGGGGGAAATGTAGCTGGTGGTCCTTTGCTTTGCCAGATATAAAATATATATTTTAAACATCTATTATTAAACACTATAAAACTATATAATACAGCAAAAGTACAAGCATACAAATGAGTCACTTAAGACTTGATAAAGAAAACATTATAAATTAATGGGGACTCCATCTCTGGCCACAAGTCCTCCAACCACTGTCGCCGCGTCCTCTTTCTCTATGACTTCCTACAATTACCTGCAGGTGTGGGCCTCCTAGTCCTTCTGGGACCTGAGCGGCGGACCATTGGCTTCACAGTGAGAGGCGCCTACCACACACCCAGCATCCAGGAGGCTCCAGCGGCCTTGGCTCATCATGTCTTCTGCCCACTTTGTGTCTTCTTCCTCTTCTGGGGTCTTCAGCGGCTGCTTTGTGGGTGACCTGGCCAGGTCCAATGGGATTCTGGTGGGCAACAAGAAGGTGACCATGCAGAACCTCAATGATTGCCTGGCCCCTTACATGGAGAAGGTGTGCACCCTGGAGGTGGCTCCCAGGGACCGAGAGGTGAAGATCCGTGACTGGTAACAGAAGCAGGGGCCCTAGCCAGGTCCCACCTGGTACTACAGCCAGTACTACCAGACAATTGAGGAGCTGAGGGGCAAGATTCTTGGTGTCACCATTGAGAACTCCAAGATTGTCCTGCAGATTAAAGATGCCTGTCCCACTGCAGATGACTTCTGAACCAGGTTGGAGACTGAGCAGGCTCTGCGTAAGAGCGTGGAGGCTGATATCAATGGCCTGTGCAAGGTGCTGGATGAGCTAACCCTGGCCAGAGCCCACCTGGAGATGCAAATTGAAGGCCTAAAGGGGATGGTCAGGTCCATGTGGAAGTGGGTTCGGCTCCTGACATCAACCTAGCTAAGATCCTGGGTGATCTGAGAAGCCAATATGAGACCATTGCTGAAAAGAACTGGAAGGATGCTGAAGCTTGGTTCACCAGCAAGACTGAGGAGAGGAACCGGAAGGTTGCTGGCCACATGGAGCAACTGCAGATTAGCAAGACGGAGGTCACCCACCTGCACTGCTCCCTCCAGGGTCTGCAGATCCAGTTGCAATCTCAGCTCAGCATGAAAGCTGCCCTGGAAGGCACATTGGCGGAAATGGAGGCTTGCTTTGGAGACCAGCTCTCATGGACCCAGGCGCTGAACAGCTGTATCAAAATCCAGCTGAGTGGCATGCTGACACTGAGCAGCAGAGCCTGGAGTAGCAAAAATGTCATTTAATTTCCAAATATTTATGTATTTACCAGTTATCTTGTTATTGACTTCATATTTAATTTCTTTCTGGAGAACATACTTTATGTGATCTCAATTCTTTCAAATGCATTGAGATTTATTTTACAACTCATAATGTGTTCTGTATTGGTGACTGTTCCATATGCACTCGAAAAGAATGTGAATGTTCTGTTGATGCTGGCTGTTAATGTTCGATAAATGTCAGGTCAAGTCAATGGATAGTATTCAAGTCTTCTTTATTCTTGTTGATTATCTGTTCTATCCATTAATGAGGAAGGAGTTTTGAGGAGTTCTAACTGTAATTGTGGATTTTTCCATTTCTCTTTCCACTGTTGTCAATTTTTGTTTTATACATTTTGAAGCTCTGTTATTGGGTGTATACACAGTTAGAATTATGTCTTCTTGATGAACTGACCCTTTCATTATTAGGAAATGTCCCTTATTATCTTTGGTAATATTTCTTGTCCTGAAGTCTATTTTGTTTGATATTAATATAGCCACTTCACTTTTCTATTTTTTAAAGTATATTTTATTGATTATGTTATTACAGTTGTCCCATTTCCCCCTCCCCCTTTATAACCTGCCACCCTTCACTTCACCTCCCACTAGCATAACCCCCCCCTTAGTTCATGGGTCCCCCGTGGGTTGTACATAGAAGTTCTTCAGCTTCTCCATTTCCCATACTATTCTTAACATCCCCCTGTCTATTTTGTACCTACCATTTATGCTTCTTATTCCCTGTACCTTGTCTCCCATTCTCCCTCTTCCATCTCCCCGCCGATAACCCTCCATGTGATCTCCATTTCTGTGATTCTGTTCCTCTTCTAGTTGTTTGCTTAGTTTATTGATAGTTGTGAGTTTGTTGTCATTTTACTGTTCATAATTTTGATCTTCTTTTTTGTAGATAAGTCCCTTTAACATTTCATAAAATAAGGGGTTGGTGATGATGAACTCCTTTAACTTGACCTTATCTGAGAAGCACTTTATCTGCCCTCCCATTCTAAATGATAGCTTTGCTAGGTAGAGTAATCTTAAAGGTCCTTGCCATTCATGACTTGGAATACTTCTTTCCAGCCCCTTCTTGCCTGTAAGGTTTCTTTTGAGAAATCAGCTCTTTGTCTTATGGGCACTCCTTTGTAGGTAACTGTCTCCTTTTCTCTTGCTGCTTTTAAGATACTCTCCTTATCTTTAATCTTGGGTAAGGTAATTGTGATGTGCCTTGGTGTATGCTTCCTTGGGTCCAACCTCTTTGGGACTCTCTGAGCTTCCTGGACTTCCTGGAAGTCTATTTCCTTTACCAGATTGGGGGAGTTCTCCTTCATTATGTTTTCAAGTAAGTTTTCCACTGGTTGCTCTTCCTCTTCTCCTTCCAGCACCCCTATGATTCAGATGTTGGAACATTTAAAGTTGTCCCTGAGGTTCCTAAACCTCTCCTCATTTTTTTGAATTCTTGTTTCTTCTTTCTGTTCTAATTGAATGTTTATTTCTTCCTTCTGGTTCAAACCATTTATTTGAGTCCCAGTTTTCTTCCATTTACTGTTGGTTCTCTGTATATCTACCTTTATTCCACTTTGCATAGCCCTCACTTTTTCCTCAATTTTGTGATTATATTCAACCATTTCTGTGAGCATTCTGATTACCAGTGTTTTGAACTCTGCTTCTGATAGGCTGGCTATCTCATCATCACTTAGCTGTATTTTTTCTGGAGCTTTGATCGGTTCTTTCATTTGGGACATCGTTTTTGTCTTGGTACCCCTAGGGCGGGGCAAACCATGTTGCTGTGTGGTGGTGCTGTATGTGGGGGAAGGGTCAGAGAGGGAACAATTCCGCTTGCTGTGCTCTTGGCCGGCTTTCAGTCACTTCCCCAGCTACCCACAAGCAAATTCGGCCCTTCTGGTGCTGATTCCCAGTTGGGTTAGTCTGGGTATGCTCTAAGACCCTGTGGGCCTCTTCAACAAACTCTCCTGTGAGGCTGGGAGTTTCTCCCAGTGCTGCAACCCTGCAAAAATGGATGTTTTCAGTCAGAGGTTTTGAGGCTTTATTTCCTTGCACAAGAACCCTAGGTTGTGTGGTCTTTCTCAATCCCCATTTGTTCCTCCTGGGTTTATCTGAATGCAAATGTGGGACTGCCTTGTCTGCCAGATGCCACCTCACTCACCCCAGTCCTCCAGCCGCCACCTTGTTGTGAGTCCTCTCTGCCCCAGCTGCCCGTCTCTGCCCCTCCTACCGATCTGGATGAATGTTTCTTCTTTAATTCCTGGGTTGTCAGACTTTCATATAGTTCAATTTTCTGGCAGTTCTGGTTGTTTTTTGTTTTTTAATTTGTGTTTGTCATTCTTTTGGTGGTGTGAGGAGGCACAGTGTGTCTACCTACGCCTCCATCTTGGCCAGAAGTCCCACTCATTTTCTTATCAGTGTTAACGATGTACATATTTTTCTATCCTTTAGTTTCAATCCATCTATATCTTTATATTTAAAGTGGATTTCTTTTTTGTTGTTGTTTTTGTTTTAAAATATAGTTTTAATTATAATTTATTTTAAAAATTAGTAATACAGTCACATGATTAAAAATTCTAGAGGTACAAAAAGGTGTTTATATATCCTTGAAAGTAACGCCTCATTTTCTCCATTATTCCACACCTCTTTGCAAACCTTGTGACCTCAGGACTTTTCTTTTTAATTTTTTAAATTAAATAAATTTTTTTCTGTTACAGTTTACATTCAATATAATTTTGTACTAGTTTAGGGTGTATGACATAGTGGTTTGACAATCATATACTTTCCAAATGTTCCCCCTTATATTTCCAATCATAAACTGGGTTTCTTGTAGACAGCACAAAGTAGGGTCTCTGGTATTAAGTGGAGTGTCTCAGAGCATTTATGTTTCATGTAACTATCTATATGGCTGGATTTAAATTTATCATCTTGCTATTTGTTTTCTACTTTTCCCATTTGTTCTCCCCCCACACACACACTTGTTCTTTGTTGGTCCTTCTTTCTCCTTTTTTTCCCCCCTGACTTCTTTGGGTTTACTTGATTGCTTTTACAGGATTCTATTTTATCTCCATTTATTTGGAGTTTATTTTTTAGCTGTACTTATTTGGGAGTACTTTTTTGCCTTTTGTTTTGTTTTCAGTAGTTGCTTCATGTTTTGTATATACACAGTTATCCTATCACAGTCTACCTTCAAATAATAACCATTTATGTATAGCATAGACTTTATAAAAATATGCTTCTATTTCCTTATCCCATCTCTTATGCTGCTGTGATCATACATTTTACTTTCACATCTGTTATAAGCATCATGAAATATTATTATTTTTAAACAGTAAATTATCTTTTAATAAAATGCTAACATGAGGAAAATTCTTTTAATTCTTTATTTTATTGATTATGCTATTACAGTTGGCCCATTTTCCCCCTTCACTCCCTGCCCACCCTGCCCACCCCCTCCCACCCACATTCCCCCCTTTAGTTCATGTCCATGTGTCATAAGTTCTTCAGTGTCTACATATCCCATACTATTCTTACCCTCCCCCTGTCTATTTTCTACCTACTGTCTATGCTACTTATTCTCTATATCTTTTCCCCCTCTCTCCTCCTCCCACTTCCCTGTTGCTAACCCTCCATTTGATGACTTTTTGTTTTTACTGTTCATATTTTTAATCTTCTTTTTTCTTAGGTAAGTCCCTTTAACATTTCATATAATAAGGGCTTGGTGATGATGATCTCCTTTAACTTGACCTTATCTGAGAAGCACTTTATCTGCCCTTCCATTCTAAATGAAAGCTTTGCTGGATAGAGCAATCTGGGATGTATGTCCTTGCCTTTCATGACTTGGAATACTTCTCTCCAGCCCCTTCTTGCCTGCAAGGTCTCTTTTGAGAAATCAGCTGACAGTCTGATGGGAACTCCTTTGTATGTTACTGTCTCCTTGTCTCTTGCTGCTTCTAGGATTCTCTCCTTCATTTTTACCTTGGCTAATGTAATTATGATGTGCCTTGGCGTGTTCCTCCTTGGGTCCAACCTCTTTGGGACTCTCTGAGCTTCC
>PVIA01013895.1:0-29627 GCA_004024845.1 Tonatia bakeri
CAGGCAGGAAGTGGCCAGAGGAGAGAGAAGAGGGAATTTCAGGGGAAAAGGGGAAGGGTTTGCAGGAACAAAGTTAAAAGACACATGGATAAAACTAGGGGGAGGGTGGTAATGGGAGGGAAGATGGGAGGGGGGTGGGTGGGCTTGATTGGGAGTAAAGGGGAGAAAAATGTACTTAAACAATCATTAAAAAAAAAAAAAAAAAATCTCTGCTGTGTATCAGTTGGCCTGCCTCTGTCCTGA
Organism: Tonatia bakeri; assembly: GCA_004024845.1. Taxonomy (NCBI): domain Eukaryota; kingdom Metazoa; phylum Chordata; class Mammalia; order Chiroptera; family Phyllostomidae; genus Tonatia; species Tonatia bakeri. The sequence continues at coordinate 244 of PVIA01013895.1, forward strand.
TAGCATCATTTGAAGGAATATCCAGTTGGTCAGATCATAAAAGGTCACTTTGGGAATATATGATTTTTGGAATGTATTTAATGAATATGAATATTCACTATTCTTAAGCGTATGTTTTAAAGAACTTTTTGACTGTGTGCAATAGAATGACTCAGTTTCTGTGTTTGGGGAACGCTTCTCTCAGGAGGCAGCGTCTCTAATCAAGGCGTGGGTGCGTGAATGTCAAATGGCCTCACCCCACCCCACCCCACCTTCCCTGCCCCGTGGCTGCTCCCTCAGTGGACCACCCCGTGGGCAAAGCTGGAGTCCCACCCTTCCAGCCACACACTCCCTGCCCCGCTGCGCCCCGCTGCAGCTGCAGGGGGCCGGGTCAGAAACCAACAAACCATTCCTTGAAATCGCTCACTCAGAACCAGGCACAATTAGCTTTTAAAACCAGCACATCCAAGCAAATTGCTAAAACTGCATAAATAAGTAAGAGAAACAAGTAAATTCTGCAAAGTGGGTTTAGACAAACGGACTTTCTGCAAATTGGCCTGCTTCCATGAGGTGGCACTTTGGTGGCCCAGTGGGAGATGGCTCTTCCCTGAGCCTCAGGCAGTCCTGAGGCCACTGGCCACATGGCTTCTCTTCCTTATTGCTGCTCCAGATGCTCCCTCAGCTTCCCACTCCCACCCCTCACTTCACGTACTGCTTCTGATTTGCCATGTTCCAACACTAGGTGCATTAGAATCATGGACAAAATTTGATTTAATTCTGTAGAGAAATATTCGCACACATGCGTGGTGGTATCCATGGTCAAATGTCCATCCAAGGGATCCATAGTGGAAAATCGGGGGCAGTAGCAGAAATGTCCATTCAGGAGAGGGGTTACAAACTCAATTAGGTCCCTCTGGCCTACGGGTGTTCCGCATGAGGCTCTTGCCTGTAGTGTTGAGGGCATGATCGCTACTGACCAATGTCTTAGCTATTCAAAGGCCTTTCCCACTTATTTGCAGTTTTTAATCTTTATTCTGGAGGTCTGCAGTTACTGTAAGACTCTAGAAAAGTGGGAGAATAACTTTAGTCAGCTTGCTCACTAGCTGACCAAATATCAGGTGCAGAACAAGTGGTAGCTGGTGCAACAGCAGTTGGCCCCAGATCTGTATCTTTGTAGCGATAGTTCAATGGAACAGACCAACTCCAGTGTTAGTGAATAATTTGCACTTCACACCCATTAGCAGCCATCAGTGATGATTGCAATTAAGGGTCATCACAACACCATGAATTGCCTCCATTTACCCCCGTTCTGCCTTTTTGTGCAAGTTGGGGTGCCAGCCCACTTTTCCCTCTCATTCCTTCCCTGGCACCACGAAGCATTCAGACTTCTCTGGAAACCAGCCGTTCCCAACCGTCATTTTCTTGTGCTGCAGGTATTGGGAGTCTTTCTGCTTTGGAAGAGCATAACTTTTTTTTTTCTTTTTCTTTTTATTTTATTTTAATGATTGTTTAAGTACATTTTTCTCCCCTTTACTCCCAATCAAGCCCACCCACCCCCCTCCCATCTTCCCTCCCATTACCACCCTCCCCCTAGTTTTATCCATGTGTCTTTTAACTTTGTTCCTGCAAACCCTTCCCCTTTTCCCCTGAAATTCCCTCTTCTCTCTCCTCTGGCCACTTCCTGCCTGTTTTCTTTTTAAAGCTTTTAAAGCATTCCCCAACTGGTGTTGGAAATAAACCTTAATTTCCCTTAGCCCCTTTCTCTCGCTGAAGGAGAAATACAAGAGGACTAAAGGAGGGAGGGGAGTGGCGGAATCACTGTGGGTGCTGTGTTTGCTCTCTGCATCTCTTTTCTTAGTAAATTGCCTCAGGAATTTCTGCAGTCAGCTGTAATCTACTCTTGAAAGGCCTCCTTACGGACCAGGCTCTTCAAGTGAGCCAGAACTCTCTCTCGAGGGCTGCAGGGTTTGGGAGTAGACAATGGAAAGAAAGGGAATGGGTCTTAACACTGGTCCTTCTATTGAGATTGTGAAATTTCCTTAAGTTGTAAAAGGTGGCTGGGAAAAAGGAAGAAACTGCTGTTTGGGGAGGCAGCATTCAACACCCTCCGCTCTTTTATTTTTTCTTTCACCCTGTCCCTACCCTCGCTGGTGAAAAACCCCCCACAGAGGGTTTTTTCATGTGGTTCTGAAAGTGGGGGCATTTGTGTTCTGCCGGTACCATGGACAGATGCAAAACTTCCTATTTTGAATTATGACACACCTCAAAATAAACTTAAAACGCGTGTGATAAAAATTTCAGTTTTATTACTGCTTCCCGAGTCAATTAACATGGACAGTAATGTTGGAAATAAAGAAAACAATTTTTATATATAAACCAACGAAGACATACGTAGTTTTATCCTGTGGCTGGCATTTTAAACAGCATTCCTTCCCCTCCTGCTCACTAAAGAAAACGTTCTTACACTCCTAAGTCAGAGGCAGTTTTTCCAAACCTGCAGCTTCTACCATTAATTTTGCTGAAAGGAAGAACAAATTAATTCATGTTTCTTTAATTCCAAACAATGACATGAAGGAAGCTCATTACTATTTTATGACAATCTGGCTTGGAGTTTTAAGGAGTTTGGCAGAAAGTGGGTGTGTCTGACACTTAAAGATCCGGAGAGTTATTCTAAGCTCCCAGAAATTATTTAAAAAAAGAAGGGGGTGGAAACAGGCTTCACACACCCTATTCATAAGATAAAAGGGAGAGGGAGGAGGGTATGGATTTTTTCATTCACTCCTCAAAAATGTGTTCTGCACCTATTGTGTGTCTGTCAGCCCTCCAGCTCCTGGGTAGCAATGTAGAGAGCAGTGCAGCATGCCCGCTCTTATGGGGCTTCTGTTGCAGTGGGGGAGACAGACAGTAAGCAAGGTAAACATGGGAAATACAGCGTGACAGTGATAAATGCTAGGAGAAGAACAACAGCCAAGTGGCTCCGAAATGTGTGTATTTGAGTGCATGTCAGAGATTCGAAATAGCCAGGAAGATTGCACCCAGAAGGGGGTGTTTTCTAAAGGCTGTGAATCAAATGGGGACAAAGGAAAAGACAGGGTGACCAGAGAGCAGGCCACTGCTTGACCCAGGGGAGGGATGATGGCATAGACCGGGGCGTGGCAGTGCAGTGGGAAGAAAGGGCTGGAGGGAGTCTTGCCAGACGAGACTGTGGTGCAGGAGAGAAGCTGGGAGCCTGGGTGCCGGCTGTAGCCGGGGCCTCGGGTACAGGCCCCTGGGCCCTCTGCGGAGGTCTCTGCAGCAGTCACCTGAGGCTTTCAGTCTGCCCTGTTTTATATTGGACTTCGTGTGATTGCTTCCACACTTAGTTTACAAGCTCCCTGGGAGCAAGTGGACTCCTTTTTTATCTTTCTTTCCCACTTCACGGAGTCCAGTAAATGTTGGCTGGAAGTGAATCGACTATTCTAAGGTCAGCATTTAAGAGACACAGGACATTGTAGAATATCTCTCAGGTTTATAATGCGTGACTCCACTCAAGGTAACAATGACAGCCAAGCGCCCCAATGGACTCGTCCCTGAGCCACCTAGATGCACTCATTCCCCAGAAACAGATGCACCAACTCAGAGTACAGGGAAGAGAGGCGGGGCCTCACTTCAGATCTCCCCCACAACCCGCCGCAGGCTTTCCCTCTGGGTCCAGAGTGGTGGTCTGAGAGGACTGTGCTTTGGGAAGGGGGGATTGGAAGAATGTGGGATTTTGCCAGGTAGTATGATCTCTGGTTTGAATGCCAGTCACTGAAAATGACCCAGGGTGCTAGTGTTTCCCGGTCCGAGGACAACCCAGTAGTATGGCTGATGGAGAGACAGGAGCAGTATGGGTCAGCACAGCCAGATGTGAACCAAGCTCCCAGATGTGAACTGGGCTCTGCGTAAGGCTCTACTCAGCATAGCCAACCAGTGTCTTTAAAATGAGAAAGAAGAAGTGGTAGTGAGTTCACAGCTGCTCTTTACTCCTCTAGCCTGTCATTGGGGTGTGTGTTTTAATAGATTAGTTAATCTATTTACTGAGTGTGAAAATCACATGTGTCAGAGGAGTTCACGCCCCACTGGCTTGTTTTGCTTTATTCCCAGGTGGAAAAAAGTCATAATTAATGCTGGTAAAATACATTACCAAGTATTTTCACAGGAGCTGGGAAGGTTTTAAGTTCCTCCGTTTTTCCAACAAAGGATTGGCAGGGAGATAACTGCAGTGAAAGGGTGGAGGTGCCTCAGCCTTTCTCTCTGGTGGTGACATACCTTCAATACCAGAACATTTTGCCATTGAAGCAGTGTGTTTCATCCCCAGTGCTGGTGTATGAGTTCTGGGGAGCTGGTTTAGACAGCAGCGTGAGAAGCACCCATGCTAGCCACCCTTGGCGTGGGCTCCTTCAAGTTCTAACTGGTTCTCCCTAGTGGTCGACCCCTCCTTCGAACTCTTAAGGCAGGGGTGTCCATCCCCGGGATGGCTCTGAATGCGGCCCAACACAAAATCGTCAATTCACTTAAAACATTCCTTAGATTTATTACTAAGTTTTATAACTTAGATACGTACATTTTTTCTATTAGTGATCACACACTTGGGACCTGCTGGACAATTTTAAAAGATTATTGAAAGGGCTTCTGCATCATTAGGGTTATTATGGGAGGACTTTTTTGCTTATCTCTGGTAGTGGATATCATGAAAATGATGCACAGATCTTTTTTTATTTTGCCTATCATTTTTTGTTAGTGTTTGTGTATTTAATGTGTGGCCCAAGACAACTTTTCTTTTTCCAGTGTGGCTCAGAGACGCTGAAAGGTTGGACACCCCAGTCTTAAGGTATTAACTAGATGCCCCAAGGTCCACGGCTCTCCCAGTGTAGGCCTGGGACCTGTGAGCTTGATGGAAATGCGGACTGTCAGGCGCTTACTTCAGGTCTGCTGAATCCACATCTGTACTTCACACCTCCACAGGCAGGTGATCTCTGTGCACAGCCAAGCGTGAAAAGATTAAAGGTCCCACAAATCATTTTGAAAAGAAATTTGACATAAAGAAGTTAAAGTGGAAGAAATTAGGAAAATATTTTCAAAAATGAAAAAGAACTCTTACATTCATAAGAAAAACATTAAGATCCCACTATATAAATGAGTAGATGGCACAAATGGACAATTCTCAAAATTAGAGATACAAATGATCAATAAATAGGTTTTTAAAATTCAGTTTTACTGGAAAAAAATGTTTGGTAAAAAAAAGATCAAACACTATAGGTCATCACACAGAAGAAAGTAAAACTCTCCTACATTCCTACCCTTGGACTTGTGGTGATGTTTTTGGAGCATTTTCTTCCAAAGTTTTACCTTATATATTGATGGCATTTTTTTAACTTTTTAAAAAAAATTTAATTTTTATGTAACACCAAACTATCATTTTTCCTCCAGTGCTTTGGTGCTTGGAAAAATCTTTCCGATCTAGAGATCAAATAAAGAATGACCTTCTTGAACAATAAAAAAAAAAAAAGAAAGTTCCCACGAATCAGCTGTTTATGTTGGTCTATCTTAAAATAAACCATGTCTTGTGACAATGGCAACTGCGGATAATTCTTAGTCATGAGTGTCCCTCTTGTATAGGCCGAATGTGTCTCTCATCACTTCCCTCTTGTTGCTGATTTCTGGAAATCTTTTTCTGTTCAGCTGTCCAGTTCCTATAATGCACGTCACAGAAAATGTGTGGCGCACATTTCTGGTGATTTGCTTTGCAGAAGAAGGTTGCATATAGCCGTACCCTTCCCTGACATGGCGCATATGGGGCTGGACATGGAAGGGTCACTCTTTAAATTATTTGATTCTTGAAGATGGTAAAAGTGCCTCGCTCGTTTAAGGCTGACTTTGCTTAAATAACTCTAAAGGGAGTTATTAAGTGGTGGAACAATGCTAAAAATCTAGTCTTAGGTCCCAATGAGAATATAAAAAAACAGGCCTCCTCATATTTTTCAGGCTGGAAGAAAATGAACCGACACTCTGCCTCCCTGCAGTGCAAAGCAACAGTCTGGACTCTGGCACCTTTATCTGCAGTCAGTGTTTGAGGGAGCCTCTAAGTGTGGTATAATGACGGGTGTTCATGTCCCTTTCCTCAGGAAAGGGCTCCGGCCCCCCGGGGGGTGTGGTGAAGGCTGGGGCCCTGCTGTCCGACCACAGAGATTACTGAGGGCATTCTCCATGCCTGTGGCTCTGGTCTGTGTGCAGCCAGGGCAGAGCCCCAGGGAGACCACACTGGGGGCACCACATGGAGCCACCCTGGGCAGCTTCCTATTCCTGGTTCTATCTTTAAGTGCTGCCCCCTCATAACCCTGATTACACAGACGGTGTGGCCGAGCCAGCCCCTCCTCCATCTGCCTCTGTCACTCACCTGCATTTCTGCAGGAGATACATCTACCCTTGGGAAGGAGGGGGCTGTCATGTGTGCAGAGCTTGGGCAGTGGGGAATGGGGGGGATATTGTCGCAGCCAAAGAGGAGTCTCCTCTTGCAAAGGTGCTTTAACCTCCCTTCCCCACCTATGTGTCCTGACCATTGTCTCGTACCAGTCAGAAGTTCACTCATTATCGCTGCCTCGATTCACAGAGGTTTGATGACTGTGTTGCCGTGTTAAAAGGGCATGCTCTTCTGTTTGTCTCCTGGCAATGGCCAGAGGCTGCAACTCTTCCTTTTAAAGGCTCCCTTGGCTCAGTGCACAGCTGACTTGATGGTGGGGGTACTGAGAGAGCACCCACCTGTGTTCTGATCGTGGTCCACAGTCTGCACTTATGAGCTGCTTCTGGCCCTCGCTCCTCACCACTGCTTGAAAATCCAGGGCTGCCCCCGGGCTTTGCCTATGAACGGACTCTGGTGAAGCAGGTGGACTCCAGTGTGGAGCTGCTTCTCTGGAGGCAGAGACCCTGGGGGGGAAAGGAAGTCAGAGGCAGCCGCTCCGGAGAAGTGGCCTTACAGGCAGGTGCGGGGAGTACTGTGGGAGTGCTTTAGTTTGCTAACAAAAGGCACTACCATCGCAAGACACCATCCATATTGAGTAAACCTGAAACTCATCACAGAGCTGGTGGCACAGTGTTGGTTGGGTAAATATCAGAAAACAGTGCTCAGCAAACCTACAGAACGGGACCGATGTCTGTTCTGGGAATCAGCCCACGTCTGATAGAAATAAAGGGATGCTGCCCGTTCGTGGCTCCTATCCTTGGTATCGCAGGACTACGAAGGTTCCCCAACAGCACTGGGCGCTCTCACTTCTTGGGATCTGTTGCCTCTGTGCCCTCAGCCTGGAAAGATCTGTCTGCCTCCGTTTACCTGAATAACTCTGAGTCATCCTCCCAGAGTCTTCCTGGGGATCCTGGGCTTCTGGAAGCCTCCTTGAACTCCCCAGATGGGTGGGCAATCCCTCTTCGATTCTCCTGTTTCATTGCTTCCTGCACAAACTGAATGTATCTCCTGGTGGGTCTCTCCTATTAGACTCTAAGTTCCTCTCTAGGGTACTGTGTTTGTCATGTCTGAGGCCTGGGTGCAGGGCCCTCTTCATAAAGTAACTGCCCACAAGTGACTTGGAGTCACAAGCCCCCTCTCTCTGTGCTGTTCTTCTGCAGCTCCATTATTCAGTGGGAGAAGATATAGCTAGGCAAATCACCCGTCTCATTAGGAAATAGTGATAAAATATTCTGGTCAGGAAGACAGTAATGTGTCCCCTTATCCGCAGTTTTGCTTTCTGCAGTTTCAGTTACCTGCGGTGGAAAAATTCAGAAATAAACCATTCATACGTTTTAAGTCACACACTGTTCTGAGTAGCATCCGGCTCCATCAGGACTGGGACATGAATCATCCCTTTGTCCAGAGTATCTGCGCTTTGTGCGTTACCCTCCACTGGTCACTTAGCCGTGTTGGTCATCAGACAAACCGGCAGGGTATCGTAGTGTCTGTGTCCAAGTCACCCTTATTTTACTTAATAATGGCTCCAAAGCACAAGAGAGGTGATGCTAACAATTCAGATGTGCCCAAGAGACGTCGTATGGCATACGTATGTATAGGGCTGGCACTGTCCATGGTTCAGGCACCCACTGGAGGTTTTTGGAATTTATTTCCCGAGCATAGGTGGGGGGTGGGGACACTGTACCGATGTCATTGAGGCTTCTAAACCTGGGTTTCTGGCCCTCTTCCTTGTAATGGAAGTCTGCCACATCCGCAGTGTTTTTTAGCTACGTTCTCTGACGTGTTGGACTCACCTAGTTCACTTAGCACAGAGGGGGTGAGCAGTCATGGTCAGGTCATCTGCATTTTCACTGCGACAATTTGCTGCCGTTCCATGGCAGCCCAGGCTTAGCTCTCCTCTGCACAACCTGGAAATAACCTGGAGGGAGAGTGTGCAGAGGTCAGAGAGAACTGGAATGCAGATTGTCTTTTCGATGTGCAGAAACCCTCAGTTCAGATGTGAATTCGTTACAAGAGAAAATCAATACTTCAGATCTGCTGCACTTACCCGTAAAAACGCCACCCTCTATTCTTTTACTCATATAACCCCTCCCCTTGGTTGGTGAATAAACTTTAACCAGAGTTTTTTTTAAATCTTTTTCTCTGATGCAGTTTTGTGTGCATCCGAGGCTACTCGCTATGGATTAATGTCTGTTTCCATCTTGAAGAACACTTACCGGGAGAGCCCGGCCCCATGGGGTGGGTCAGGTGAACCACTGAGTCCTGCCTTCTCGGCTCAGTGACATGATTGATGCCGAACTGTTCCCTTTTGACCCCAGCTAATGATCCTTATCTTCTCTCCAGGGATTAGACCGTCACTTCTTTTTTCTCCGAGTGTTTAGGTCAGGGATGGTGAACATTTTCCCTGTCAGAGTCATTGACCCCAGGAAGGAAGAGGCCATCTCTTCCAGCGAGTGGTCACACCCTGGAGAGGCACCCCCAGAGCCCAGCCGGGCCTGTGTGAGCTCAAGTGACCTTCTCAGCACAGCTGGAAGGACCCGACAGGCGACAAGAGGTGCCCTGCCAGCCCAGAGTGCAGTGCCCGTGCAAGGCCTGATTCGTCTCTATGTGAAGGGCCTTGGCTAATTTTTAGGAATGTCTCAGAGCCCTGGCCAGTGTGGCCCAGGTGGTAGGAGTGTCATCCCATAAATTGAAAGGTTGCAGGTTTGATTCCTGGTTAGGGCACATCCCGGGTTGCGGTTCAGTCCCTGGGTGGGCCGCACGGAAGAGGCAGCCAATGGGTGTTTCTCTCTCATTATCAATGCTTATCTCCCTTCCTTCCTCTCTCTAAGTATGTCCTCAGGTGAGGATTAAAAAAAAAAAAAAACATCACGGAAACCTGTGGGGTTGGAGAGAGAAGGAAAAAGACTATTGAGCACAAAATGTGCCAAGTGCTTTACCAACATTATGGTGTTCATTATCACATCATTTTAGAATATTGGAATGTGTATTTTCAATTCTGTTTTACTGATGAGGAAACCGAAGCACAGAGAGGAATCTCTTCTGAAAGGCAAGCATCAATTTAGGAGTCTAGATGCCGGTATTGTCTAAGGTGATGCGGAGTGCGATGCAGAAGGCCAAGTGCAAACCGGGCAGTGGGTTGTTCAGGCTGAAGACCTTGCCAGCTGGGAGTGCAGAACAGGGCAGGGGAAGGGGCACAGCGCCCCCAGTGGCGGGCAGGAGAAGAGACCAGGGGCCTGAGGGTGGCAGCCTCTGGGAGCTGAGGCTTGGGAGGGTGGGGTGCTTTGCCCAGGCCAAGTCTAAGCAAATCCTGGCTACGATCAGTGCCCGGGGAAGAGGTTGTGTAGTTTCAATGTGTGTCCTCAGGGGCTGGTGGGTGGGTACATGATCTTTAGCCCTGCTGCTGGGATTGTTCTCTTCTCTTAAATTTTTTCCTTGAAGAGAAAAGCAGAGTTGGGCCTCCTACTTTGTCGAGAGCGATGGTCTCCTGTGGACACCACCAGGGACTTTGGGTGCTTCCAGAACAGCTGAGAGAAGAGAAAATGAGCCGGTGTGCTCAGAAAACCTCTTTTCCCTCGGAGCCCTGCCAGCAGGGGTGAGAAGGGCTGAGTGGCAGGTGGTGGTCAGCCATGGCTGTGTGGCCACGTCAGGGGAAAACACCCTGCCCTCCAGCAAGCTTGCAGGCAGTGCAGTTTCTGTGCTGTTGTTTAGAGGACTAGGAAGAGAAATATATGTAGTTTTGGGGGAAAAAAACCCATACATTTAAATGTTTTAACTTAATTCTAAAATAAAGAAAGGGATGATAAAAGCCCATAAATAAAGTAAATATTTTGAGGTTCTCCAGATTCCTAATAAGGGGAGAAGAGAACAAAGGAAGGAGAAACTGTAGAGAGGAGAGGGGGTGGGCAGAAGGGCAGGTGTCCGAGGTATTGACTAGGGTGTGTGTGGGGGTGGGAGGGAGACAGAGGAGCACAGCTCTGCAGCAATTCATCTGTAGTAAAAGGTCCCTGCACCTGTTTGTCACACCACCGGCTGCCTCTGAGTGGTTCTGCTGCTTTTCAGATGCTAATGATCCGATTACCGGGTCAGCAGCCTTTTCCGAGGGGCAGCACTGGGGAGCTGACCTCCCTTGGCACATGTGCAGGGCCTCTGAGGGTTGGGCAAGGGGTTCCCCTTTTCCTCAGAGGAAGGCAGCAGGAATGGTTGGTCTCTGAGGACCCTTCTCCACCATTCTTTGATCCCTGGAAAAAAGAAGGCGTGTTTTAAACAGAATTTCAATTCACTAAGTGTCCTGCACTGAATGACCCAGCCCCTGGCCTCTGAGAGGGATGCTTTTGTTCTAGCAAAGATGGGAGCAGATGGAAGCGCACTTTGCTGGGGCCAAAGCTGAGCAGCTCCCTCGGACAGGGAAAATGTTTCCTACAAATGAGTTCAGACCCAGAGGTACGTGGCTCTGCCTGGGCTGCTTTCCTCAGTGAAGGTGAGGAGTGGGGCAGAGTGGTTTCCAAGGCAACAGACTGGGAAGCTGGGTGCGGCTCAGCAAGACAGTGATGACAGACAAGCAACCGCGTTCAAATTCCTACAATTTCAAGCCTGGTGCAGCCTCTTGGTCGACAGCTCCTTGGAGGTTGTTTGCGGCTTTAGGGGAGGGTGGGGGTGGCACCTGTGTTTTGTCACCACCCTGTTCTTCCCTGGTGTTCCTCTCGATCACAGTGCCTGCAGTGCCCACTGTCCTCTGCCGACACGTCATTTGCTCCACCCCCTCTGAGCTTCATGAAACTGGTCATGCCTTCTGTGTGTTTTTTTTACTCCCTTGCCTGGCTTGGCCTTTGGAACTCAACAAGCGGCAAGTGAGTGTTTGAAGGCAGGAAAGAAGGAAAGAGCCAGAGTTGTCTGCTGATGGATATGAAGAAACATCCTGGAGTGTCCAGGGTCCTAAAAGTTCTCTCTGTGTGCCCATCAGCCATGTACCGAGCACTGGCCCCCTGCCTGACACTGCCAGGGGCTGGAGAAAGCGCCGTGGATGAGAGTTGGCTCTGGTGGGGGAGATGTCGTAAGTGCACAGGGGAGTCTCAGGCCAGAGGCCGCACAGGTGCAGAGCGGGTTGCAGAGAGAGCAGTGTCCTTCATAATCTGCAAGCTCACGGCCTCTCACTTCCTGTGGGCTCACCTTCGGAGATGAGTTTTTAAAATAGACTTTATGGGGGGAGGCAGTTTTAATTTCACAGAAAAAAATTGAGCAAAAGGTAACAGTTTCCCTATACTTGTCCAATCTCCCCCAACCCCCCACTCTGAGGTTAATGTCTTGCGTGAATGTGACGACACATTGTTGTGACTGAAGAGCCAATATTGATATGTTATTATTAAGAAGTCTATACGTTAGGGTTCCGTGTGCGTGTGTGTGTGCGCGCACGTTGTACGTTCTATGGGTTTGGACAAACATATAATCACATGTGTCCAGCCCTAGAGCATAGTGGAACGTAGAACAGTTCCACTGCCCACCCCCAGCCCCCAGCCCCACCTGTTTATCCTTCCCTCTCTGCCTCCGACCCCCTGGCAACCACTGATCCTTTTGCCTTCTGCGTGGTTGTCTCTTTTTCAAAGTGTCAGCTAGTTGGAACCCCACAGTATGTAGCCTTTTCAGATTGGCTTCTTTCACTTAATAATAAACACTCAAGGTTCCTCCATGTCTTTTTGTGACTCGGTAACTCATTTCTCCTTGTTGCTGAAGAGTGTTCCCTTGAGCGATGCACCACGCTTTGTTTATTCACTCACCAGTTTGAGGACATCTTGGTGGTTTCCAAGTGCTGGCGGTCGTGAGTATGGATATGATTTTCACGTCTTCTTTGCAGTGTGGCCAAAGGATGTGGCAGAGTGGGGCTGTGGCTTTGGGGGATGGGCCCATTCACAGGAAGAGATACTCTAGAATGTTCTTAGGTTTGGTTAATTCATAAAGTTGTGACCAGGCCAGGTGTTGGCGTCAGTAGGAACCTGGAAAGGGTGTGATCCTCCCAGGTTCTATTTCCGGGTCTCATAGTCAGCTTGGTCAATCAGTTAATCAATTAGTTATTGAGATATTAGGCACTGGGGCTAGAGAGGTGTTATTCACGGGTCCTGACAGTAAGGAGCTTACAGTTCAGTGAGGCTGTAGAACTGCAAAAGAATCATTACATGTTGGGAATATTTAGAGAAACACTGTATGAAAAGTGAAGAATAATGGCCGATTTGTAGGGCGAAAAAATGGACATTAAAACGTTAGCGCCATCATCAGAACTCAGTCCTGCCCTGTGTCGTGAGTGTTCCAACGCGGGTGAGTGCTGGGGCTTCTCAGAGAGGGCTGAGTGGCTGCAGGGTGTCTGCAGGAGGAGCTGATCTGGCACCCAGGCAGCGGCGTGGTGGGAGAAGCGGGAAACCCTGTTCCGACCTGGGACATGAGATTTCTTCTGACCCCAGAGACTCAAGGACAGCATTTAGCTCTTCTGTGGGTATTACGTGTTACTGAGTTGGCTTCAACTCCTGGCGACTCTATGAACGACGGATGTCCTGCCCTCACCAGCCCTGCTCTGCCCCTATAGACTCATGCCTATGGTTTCTTTTATAGGGTCCATCCAGCTCATAATTGGCCTTCCTCTTTTCCCACTGTCTTCTGTGTTTTGCCAGCATTACTGTCTCTTCTGAAGAACCTTGGGCTGCTTCAGTTTTGCCATGCCCGCCTCCTGCGTTGCTGCAGGCTTCATTTGCTCTGGGACCCACTTGTTTGTCTTTCTGGTGGTACAGAGGGTCTGTAGAGCTCTTCTCTATCACTGTATTTCAAATCATTTTTCCCCTGTATCAGCCTTCTTCATTGTTCAACTTCCTCTTTGTGTGGGTCCATTTCAGGGCATGTACTGCCCATGTTCCCCAGTGTCCCATTGCTCAGGGAGTGGCTTGCCCACAAGTCCAGTCAGTAAGCTGGAGCTCTGGGGTCCTTCCCACCCCGTGTCCCACAGTCAGCTCTATCCCTAAATCTCTCTAGGATCACCTCCCCCCACCCCCTCCACCACTGTTCTTGCACAGACTTTTCATCCCTTGCGGCAACGGTTCCAAAGACCTCCTAACTGATTCCCTGCCCCTACCCACTTGTCTTCCAATCCACCTGCCCTGGCTGGCCATGCCGGCAGTGAACTTGGTAAAACCCTCTCTCATGAGATCCCTGCTTAACATCCCTCAGAACCCTCTGTCACTGCCTGTGAGACATACAGTGGAGACTCAATGGCATGGCAGCGTGACCTCTCCCTGTGTAGACTCTCCCCGTGTCCCCAACCTGATGCTCTGGCTGCCACAACCTGCGGGTGCATGGCCATGCTGAAGTGGCCTTCCTCTCCGAGCACCCTGCTTTCCTCTGCTGCTGTCTGGGCTGTGTACTGCCCTCTTCTCTTCGTCAGCCTCCCCTCTGCACAGCGCTGTTCCCTGCGGTTCATTTTCACTTAGCCTCTGAGCTCTGTTCCACGTCGCCTTGTCTGGCTCTCCACTCTCAGGCCCAGGCTCCCAGGTTCTTCCGCACCGTCCTCTGTGGCCCAGGGCATTGCCATTACCATCCCTCATGGCGTTGGCATTATGTGAGGACTTGTCTGCCTCCCCCATCAGCCATCAGCTCTTCTGATGGCCAAGACTGGCTTCATCTGCCCTTGTAACCCTAGTGCTCAACATAATACCTGCTTAGTAAGCAATCAATAAAGGACCATTATACGGATTATGTTACAAATAAGTATTTCAAATGTGATGGTACTCCAAGAGAGTTTGGGTTTAAATAAGCTCTTCTTAAGCAGGCTTGTCTCATCAGGTCTCATGAAATTGTCATCATGGGCTGCCTCTTGGCTATGTGGGGGGCAGGGCTACCTTCAGTCCCACTCATCATCACCCCACTTCTCGCCAGGTCTCCAGAACAAAGGTCCTTGCTCTTCTATGTGTGCGTTTTCTCTCTGAACTTGCGTGGGGACATCCGTGTTGTGCTTCGGATATGAGCGACTCTCAGTGGACCTGTGATTACTTTTACTGTACAAACAGAGCATATGGCCAACTCCATTTCCACCAGTGTTTGTCAGTTACTCCCCACCCCCAGCCTCTAATGCCAGTACTGGGGCCTGCAGCGATGTCGCTCCTCTGACCTCCATCCATATCTTTCCCTGTGAAGCGAGGATGTTGGAGTAGGCAAAGGGCTCTTCGTGTGCTGAGAATCTCCTGAGAGCCCATGGGGAAGATGAACATTTTGTGTGTCTGAGCATCATTATATGGCTTGTTTATGACTTTCAAATCAATCTGTAACTCTAAAAGCTTAAAAAATCAATGGAGAGGGATGATTTCCAAAATCTGACCAAGCAGTGTTTTCACTGGAAAATAAAATTTCTCCTGGGCCACTTTTTTCCTTTTAAAGTACCCACATGTAATAGCAAAGCAGCAGCTGCAGGTCGCAGCGGGCGAGCTTCCCAGTGCCCTGTGTGTCACGCGGCACATCTGAATTCATGGGAAGAGTTTCCAGAGTGGAATTCCTTTGACTCTGTGCTGACAGTAACTTGGGCTGTGGGCTTCCTGGCAGGGAAAGGAGCATAACCCACGTTTGGCCACCAGTTTTCTGCAGGCTGTCTTTTGTCACATTCCACAGAGCTGGTCCTCACCAGCTGTCTCTCACTGATGAGTCTGAAAAGCAAGTGTCATGCGGCTGCAACCTGGCAAAGGAGAAATTCACATCTCGTGGCTGCACCTGAAAAATCACGGTGGTTATATTGTCTGTAACTGGTGCAAATAGATTTTTAAATACAGGCATGGGCATTTTGCCCAGGAATAAATCCCCGTCCTCAATGGGATGTCTTTCACAGCAGCCCGAGGGTAAGAGGAAAGTTAGTGTCTCCCAGTGCAAAGGAGGGTCCCCAGGGTCTCGGTCCAAGTTCACTTGGTTAATGTGTTTGACATTTGGTGAGAGAAGGGTTGTTGTAATGGTTTGTCTTAAAAAGTCAGTGATTTAATGGCCTGAGAGCATGTTATTCTAGATATATCTTTCACGCTCCCACTTCTCTTGATACGCTCACAGATGCCTTGGGTTCCTCCCTTCCATGTTCTTTGCTGATGTAAATTGGGCCTAATTTTTTCACTGGCTCCTTCCAATGTTCTGGACTTTCTTTTCCACACACTGAGGTTTTCTTCATCATGCTCTTGGCTGAGCGGGAGGCCTGGACTGCCCTGGCCTGGCTTTTCAGCGCCGATGTTTGTGGACCATTCAGGTTTCCTCCCAAACAACAGAGTGGGAATGGGTCCCAGTGGCCTTTAACTAACCTGCCCTCTACTTCACATTGTTATAAGCTAGTTTAGAGTGCAATACATTAACTGCATCTCTTAAAGGACCATGTTTCATTTTAAAAGGCAAGAACTGGAGAGAAAATATGGGAGGGCAGTTATAAAGACTTTAACAAATAATGTGATTGCATCTCTTTTCCCCACCAAATGCAGGCTCTTAATTGCCCTTTACTCCAAGGCTAATGCCATGCAAATGATTGTACTTAAGGTAAATTCAACTTGGAAAGGGGTAGGAGAATAAATGCACACATTCATTTATTGTGCTGGATATATAATTGACCCCCCACAGCGTCTCCCCAGCTGCTGGCCCTGCCTGTTCCAAGGGTCTTCTACGATACTGGCCACTCCCTGGGGGATGTGCTGGCGGGAGGGGGCCTTCTTTACACACCTTCACACCTGGCAGTCTCAAAGGTTCAGGAGAATGACAGACCTTTGGGGACTCCAACCTGATCCCAGCCCCACTTTTTTTCCTACATTCAATATTATATTGTATTAGCTTCAGGTACACAGCATAATTGCTAGACAATTACATACTTTACAAAGTGTTCCCTCTGTATTTTCAGTACGCACCTGATAGCATATGTACTTATTACAGTATTACTGACTTTATTTCCTATGCTGTATTTACAATCCTATGAGTGTTTTGTAACTACTAATCTATACTTCTGAATCCCTTCACCTCTGCCCCCCATTTTACACATGAGGACTCTGCTTTGGGTTTTGCTGTTGTGCCTTTTTGATATTCACCAGGAAGGGGTCCACATTTCACTCAGGCATCTTCTCCCCTGATATTCCTCAGACGCTCAAGCTGAGTCTAGGGTGGCAGGAACCCCTTTCTCCCTGTACTGTCCCCTGGGAGGAGCTGCACCAACCTCACTGGCATGTGTTCATACCTGAGGTGGACAAAGAAGAGAAGGGAGAATATCTGAGCTCCTGGGAGAAGCGTGAAGTTCATATACAGGCGAAGTCTCTGGAGCTGCCCTTTTGCTGACTGGTGAGCTCCAGGCCCCTCCCCTTTTCTGCATGTGGGGTCTTTTTTCTTTTGCATCGCCTGATTTTCAGACAATGTGCACACATGGAATTTCCTCCCTTGTCAAGTGGGACCCAGTAACACTGTCTACACAGTGTGTTGGATGTAGGTGGAAGGTCAGCGGACCTTCAAGCTCTGCTCCATCATCCACAGGCTGAAGCCCAATGTGCACCTGCATCAGTACACACAGGCCCACAGACATGTGCACGTAAGACCCACAGAGAGAGAAAGACAGAGAGAGAGAGAGAGAAAGAGAGCGAGAGCGCTGTTTGCACCCACTGATGGCAGAACAAGGAAGTGCCAAGGTTATTAGTCATCCTGCATTTAGGAAGCCTTAGATTCACCATATAACAGAGGACTGAGAATCATACCTGACTCTTGCATAGTCAGGCTGCTTCTAAAGAAGCAGTGATTGATGTTCAATAGGAAATGCATCCATGAGTGACATCAAGCATATCCTTCAGAAGTTGGCAGTCCACAGTCTGTTCCTAGGTGAGCCCTTCACACTCTAGTCTAAGTTGAAAGGGAGGGCCATATAACCATGGTGAGTCCAACTTTCTGTTTGGTGAGCCAGGATGCCACACAAATGGAGCACTCAGTTCCTTGTACTCAGAGTATCCACAAGCAGTGACAGCTACAGACTATAAAACCTGTGGTGTAGCTAGCCCCACAAGTAGGAAGCCAGGAGCAAGACTGTGGGAGGGAATGCTTCTCCCCTGGCCTAGGCAGGCTGCTCTTGAGCCACATCAAAGGGCTCTCACTAGTCCTTGGTTTGATTGTGATATCTGACATGGTGAAACTTCTGCTGGGTCCTTTTCGACCAGCAGGAATTGTGCCTCTCATAAAATGACAAATTATATGTCATTTACAAACATCCTTCATTCCTAATCCTTCTTAACCTCTTGGGAAACAGTGGTGTCTCTTAAAATGCATGTTTGAATCAACAGAACAAGACATACAGCCAACAAACATGTAAAAAGATGCTCAACATTACTCATCATCAAGGAAACACAAATCAAAACCACAATGAGATCTCGGTGTGCCAGAATGTCTATTATCAAAAAGACAACGAAGAATAAGTGTGGGCAAGGATGTGGGGCACCAGAGAACCCTTATGCACTGTTGGTAGCTGCTGTGGAAAGTAGTATGGAGATTCCTCAAAACATTAAAAGGAGAACTACCATTTGACTCTGCAATCCCACTCCTGGGTATTTAACCAAAGAAAACAAAAGCACTAATTTAAAAAGATATATGGACCCCTGTGTTCATTGCAGCATTGTTTACAATAACCAGGATATGAAAGCAACTTTGCTGTTCATTGATAGATGAATGGGTAAATAAGATGTGGAATATTACTCAACCATACGAGGAGGAAATCTTGCCGTTTGTGACAACATGGATGAATAAGTGAAAGACATATGCCATGGTTTCACTTACATGGGGAATCTAAAAAAAAGACAAAAACCAACAAAAACCAACAAAACAGAAATAATCTCATAGATACAGAGGATAAGCTGATGGTTGTCAGATGGCATGGAGCAGGGGAGGAGTGAAAAGGGGAAGGGGATTAAGAAGGACAGATTGTCAGTTATAAAAGTAGAGGATGTACTGTATAGCAGAGGGAATAGTCAGTAATGTAATGACTATGTGCAGTGACAGATGGTTGTTAGACTTATCCTGGTGATTCACTTTCTAAGGCACATAAACACCTGGTCACTATGCAGTACACCTGAAACTAATGCAGTGTTGCTTGTCAACTATAATTCAGAAAGGAATAAAAATTAGAATCAACAGAACAAGTCAGGTAGGGTATAGAGGCCTTTTGGTCCCACTGTGTTTTTAAAGTAGATGGCAATTTTGTTTTAATTAAACACTATGGTTTCATTCTGCAATTATCTTTTTCAAAAATCAGTCTTCTAGAGTAATATCTCTTTGAATGAGTATTTGGTCATGTAAATTTTAACCACGATGTGGGATACTCCAGTATCGTTCTCATATAGGGTAGGGACCAGCTAACAACATATGCTAACGTTGTGATTGCCTAGGAAAAAGAAGGCTTGTGGCACTTTGGGAGAGGGCATCTTGGTCCATAAAAATGAAACTTCATTGTGCATCACTTTAATGAAAGTTGAAAAAGAAAAAGCTACCACCTAGATGCTCAATGGAAAGATTTCTGATCTCACCCTTGCCTAGTGCTTTATTGTCCATGGACTTAAAAAACAAAGTGTTTTACCTGCCATTTTAGCAGGAAGTCATAAGTTCTTATATAGGTTGGCTGAATGTATAAGCTTTGATATTGAAAAAACAAAACTGCATTAAAATTTGTGAATCTCTCAGGTATGTAGTGATAATTTTCTTGCATAAAAGAAATAATTATTATTTGGGAACCAAACTATTTTATTATTCAGCATTATTTGGAATAAACAATTATTTAAATAATAAATAATAAGTATTTTTTTACTTCACATAAGGATATATTTCATTGATTTTAGAGAAAGGGAGAGGAAACGGGGGAGAGAGAGAGAGAATCTATGGAGAGAGAAATATCAGTTGCCTCCTGTATGCATCCTGACTGGGGATCAAACCCACAACCTAAGTATGTGCTCTGACTGGGGATCAAACCCACAACCTTTTGAATCAACAGAATGACACTCCAACCAATCCAGCCACCTGGCCAGGGTGAATATGAAGTTTGTTTTTTTTTTTAATTAAAGACAATTGGAATGCAAAGTACTTACTCCCTGAGTAGAAATTCTAGTTTGTTTTAATTTGAAATCATGGCAAAAAAGGGGGAGATTTTTTGGTTCCCCTCAAAGATGTTGTTGGCATTTGTACAAGGATGTTTCTCATCAAAGGGAGCGGCACTGTCAGCTCTCCCTGAGGGCCTTCTGCTCAGTGCCACAGAGGCGTTGTTTGTGATGTCATAGGCATTAAACAGTGCACGCAGACCAGTCAAAAGATAGACACTGTCAGATGGGATGAAAACAAGTTGCAACCATATCTACAAGAAACTCTACATAGATAGGTTAAATATAAAAGGATGGAAATAGATACACTCTGAAAACACTAACCACACACTCACTGACCATGTTAGTATTCGAAAACGTTAGAAAAGTAGGTTTTAAAACAAGGAATAGTGTCAGGGATGAAGACAGACATTACATATGATACAGGTCAATTCACCTGAAAACCATAGCAACCTTAACTGTGAGTTCAGCTAACCACAGAACTTCAAAGGGCCTAAAGCAAAACTCATAAAACTAAAAGAAGAAATAGGCACATCCACCATAATAGTTGATCTTAACACTCCTCTTATAGTAAAATCTAGAATAGGTAAACAGAAATTCAGTAAAGAGAGAAGATCTTAATAACACTATCACTCAACTTGACCTACTGGGTATTTATGGAACACTCCACTCAATAATGGTAGAATATACATTTATTTTTATGTCTACATTAGACATTCACCAAGAAAAAAAAATCTGGGTCATAAAATCAACCTTAACAAATTTAAATAGTTGATATATAAAGTATATGTTCTTAGCAATAGAGAAATTAAACTGAAAAATCAGTAACAGAAAGATATCTGGATATAACCAGAGACATTGAAATAAAGAACAAACTAACAGTAACCAGAGGGGAGGGGAAGGGAAGGGGGATAACCGGGGAAAGAAGGGGAAGGGTCGTCAAGGAACATGTGTAAAGGACCCAGGGACAAAGCCAAAGGTGGGTAGGAGTGGGGGGGTGGGGGGGAAGTGGTGGCGGGAAAATGGAGACAACTGTATTTGAACAACAATAAAAAAAGACTTACCTGGAAAATTCCCAAATATTTGGAAGTTCAGCAATACAGTACTTCTAAATAAATCATAGTTTGAAAAAAGTCACAAGATGAAGTTATTCCCTTTTGAAGTGAATGAAATATTCAACATTCATTTAATTTTGAGCCGAATGAAAATGAAAACACAATATATCAAAATTTGTGGAATGTAGCTAAAGTAGTGCTTAGAAATTTATAGCATTAAGTATTATATTAGAAAAGAAGGAAGGTCTAAATCAATTATTTAAGTTTCCATCTTAGGAAACTTGGAAAAAGGACAAATTAAGCCAGAAGCAAGCAGAGGGGGGAAAATAATCAGTGAACTAGAAATCAGAAAAGCAATAGAAAAAACAGTGAAATCAAAAGCTGATCCTTTGAAAAGATCAATAAAACTGATACATCTCTAGCCAAATTGACCAAGTGAAAAGGAAAAAAGACACAGATTACCAATATCAGAGATAAAAGAAGAGATTGCTACAGTCAGTAAAAGGATGGTAGGGAATAGTGTGAACAGCTCTAAGCCCATACATTTAATAATTTAGGTGAAATAGAGAAATTCTTTGAAAGACACAAATTACCAAAGCTCATTCAGGAAGAAACAGATAATTGGAAAAGCCCTATCTTGTTAGAAGAAATTGAATTTATAGTTGAAAACCAACAACAACAACAACAAATTCCAGGCCCAGGTGGCCTCACTGTGGAATTCTGCCAGACGTTTAAGGACGAAATGGTACCAAGTCTACACAGGCTCATCCTGAAAGTGGACAAGGAGGGAATGCTTCCACCGTGAGGTCGGCGTTGCCTCAGTGTCAACCTCATTGCGAGAAAACTACCGATCAATATTCCTCATGAATATAGATGCAAAACCCTCATGAAATATTAAGTCATTCTCAGCTTTTTATTTTCTAATAATGCTTAACCCTGTTTTAAAAAACCGATTGTTTCAACTATAGCACCAAGTACTAGAACCTTAACAATCAGAACACAATTAACCATCATTCCCATGAATCAGAAGCCGTGACAGGGTGCTAGTAACTAAAGGTGATGTTATGAATTCATTTAAGACAGATTTTTGTGTGTCTTGTGGTACACAGCAAGAAAGCCTAATACAAGCCTTGTTGCTTTATACAAAGGTACTCTCTCCTAATAATGTTCTTCCTGCAAAAGAAAAACTTGCCTGCCTTTTTCAGGGTATATGTAGCCCCATGCTTGCTCCTGACAGCTTTATTCTCATTTATGAGTAGTGCTACTAGCCAAAACCAAAGCATGTTTCTCTGAGATTTAAGAATTCTGAGATGTTAGAATTGGAAGAATTCTCGGAAACTGGAAAAAGTGATCATCCCTGGAATCCTGGGTTCTGACAGGGGTGCATGTAGTTCACTTCGTTTACTTATTACTCGTGTATTTCAAGGCCATGCATGGACTTTAGGAGTCGGTTTGAGTCACTCAGGCTTCCTTCCTTAGGGTCCCCAATGAATCGGATGTTCAGTTTTTGGGTCGTTGATTCCTTTGGAGTTTTCTTAGCTGCTTGTTGTCAGGAAGGCAATACATTCTCTCGTAATCAAAATTTCATAATTAACAAGGGCTGTATATCGTATTTAGAGGTGGCGGATTCCATGGTGGTTCAACATTAAGGAGGGCTTGGCGGGGAAACACCACCCTCTCAGACTCCCGCACCTGTGACTTACCAGCTGTGTGCACACTGTGAGTCCGGAGGGGCCGGCCTGCCCAAGGCGTGGAGAAAGCACCAGAGTCTGCGGCACAGTGGGGCAGGCCCAGGGCTGTATGGCCAGGGGCTGGATGGGCCATGCAAAGGATTTTGGATTTCATTCTCAGGGCAGCCAGCAGCCACTGAAGGTTTAAATGGGAGCAGTGACATCATCGGGGGGTCATTTTCACCCAGTCCTTCTAGCCTTGGTCTGGAGAGTGGATGGGAAGAAGGAAAAATATCCACGATTCTGTCTTTGAGAACATCTCGCCGTGCATATGCCGAGAGCCACCTACACTCTGTGATGTCGAATCTTTCATACGGGACCTTGTTGACTTCCAGAGCCGCTGTGCACTGTGGGCACATCCTCCCCCTAAGCAGACTCTGCCGACTCTTAGATCTGCGTGTTCGATGCCCTTCCACTCAAGTCCATGCCACTCGCCGTGGCTTTGCCCATTACCCCACAGAGGGTGGCTGGCTACCAGCATGGCATTGCTCTGAACTTTTATATTCCATCTAAATATTCAAAATATTTTGCATTCCACTCCATCACATCAGTATTTGATGTAATACAAAAACCATTTTCCTCTAAATCTATTGTTATCTATTCAGATTTTACGGATGGGTAATCCATGGCTTAGAGTGGTGAAGTACTGGTCCATGGTCATATACCTAGTAGGCGGTGACACTGACTTTGAAATGCAGGCCGTCTGGTTGCCCAGTCTTTGCTGTTACTTCAGTGCGCTCTTCATCACTCTACCCCCAGTGCTGAGAACAGTGCCTGGTAGGGGCTCAGGAAGTGTGCTGGCTGATTTATAATGGGGCGATGTAGCACCCTGTGTCAGGAACTTAACCCTAGGCCCCCGAGCCACCTGAGTCAGGGCCGCACTTGGGTTTTGGGAAGCTGAGCTGAATTCATGCTCCCAGGCGTCCCGCACACACCAGGAGAACCGGGCTTTTCCCTTCCTCCCGTGTGCCCTCAGCACTTCGTGAGCCAACTAGTAATTGTGGATTACTCATCTGTTTATCCTGCTGCATTGTGACCACTGGAGGACGGTCCTGGGTCAAGTTCACCTCATGAGTCACACAGGCCTGGCCTAACTAGTAAGTGTTAAATGTGACCCATGGAATGGCGGGGTTGTATCAGTTGGCAGGAGCCTTGAGCCAGAGAGTATTGAGCCAGGTCTCCTCTGTCTGCCTTGCTCCGAGTCAGGACCATCCTTGAAGGAGGGCTCAGGTATGGCCAGAGCCGGGGATGGGTTCCTGTCATCGAAGGAGCCAGTCAGACCTTAGAGCCACTGTGCTTCCCTTGGGTCACTCGAGGTGGCCCTCAGGCCCCAGGGAAAGGGAGGCTCTGCGAAGCTTCCTCAGCCCAGCCACAGAGTGTGGTGGCACAGCGGCTGTGAGCCAAGGGAGGAGGGTGGTGGGAGGGTGGACTCTGTTTTAGCTGTGTCAGTGTTTCGGATGTAGTGCACCATCAAGTGTAATGGTCTGTGAATAGCTGGCCACAGAGATCTGGAGAGAGGGAGGGTGGCAGCCGAGGGTGCCTACCAGGGCACCGTTGTCTGTAACTCACCTGCTCTCCCCCCACCCCCACACTGCCTGCCCCCTGTAAGGCCCAGATTGTTTTTTGCACTGTTGGAGGCGAGGCCTGAATCCTAAATGAAATGGGTTTGGTGTAGTCATCTCTCAAGTGGAGGCTCTGTGATCGCTCAGATCCTCTCTGTGTTTTTACCATTGGTTGAGTCCATTTAATTAACTTTATGTGTTGTTTCTTTATTTCAGAAAAACTGTACAACTCCAGCGGACGAGATTTAAGAAGGGCCCTTTTCTCCCTGAAGCAGATATTTCAGGTAAGAGAGGAAAAAAGTGTTCGTAGGTTCTGCTTCTGTATAGCCGTGGAATGAGACAGAGACAAGGTCATACCTCTTATTGGTTACAGAAAGGTCTCATTAGATGACACTGTAAATTAGGTCAAAATACCAGTTGAGACTATTTTTACCACATCAACTATTTCAAACATAATAAGTAAAGACAACTTTATTAAGTCATATTTTTCCATCCTTACTTCATATTTTTAAAAAGAAAAACCTACCACAGATTAATTGAAGTCTGGTGTTCTGATCCCAAATACCAACCGTCTTCTCCCTACCCCACCCCGGGTCCCTATCTGCCGATTGTTAAATGTTACCATGCACGTGTGTGCTTCCTGACTAATGGTGACTCTTTGCCAGCGATGTCGTATTCTGCTGTGTTAATTGTATTTCTAAGTTATCACGGCGCATGGACCATATTCTGTCTTACTTGCTGAGAGCGGGATGGTGTAGGTAGACTGGCGTGGCTCTGAGTGAATATCTCAGGTTGTGTGAATGAAGGACAAATTGCTTTGTTCCTTCTTCTGTTGGCAGACGGTTTGGCCCATTTCCAGTGTTTTGCTGTAACAAACCCTGTAGTCATGATGTGCCCCCTGTTCATGTGCCAGTGTCTCTCTGTGCCTACCTCGTCCTTCTCCCCTGAGCCTTCCCTAGGTCTCTGCCCTGACGAAGTCACAAGCTTAGTGAAGAGAGCTGGGACAGTTGTGCAGATGAGCTCCAGGGCTGTCTCCCACGTGACAGGGCAGAGGAGAGAGACGATGCCGGGGGGGAGAACGAGGCTGCTAGGCCTGGGCAGGACCCAGAGATGGCTTCATGGAGGAGACGGCATTGGCATTGACCTGTGTCTCTGTGGGTTTATCTTCTGTCCTTTTACGATTTTGTACTCTAGGGTAAAGTCCACTTCTCTTTGGTTCCTGTCTTACCCACGTGATAAAAGTTTTTTTTGCCAGCGATCATTTTAGCTAGGATGGCAGTCCCCTTCACGGGTGTCCTCCTGTCCAAGAGGGAATAGATGAAAAGGCGGGCCAACAGTTTGTCCCATCCATGCGATCACCTCTGTTCTTCCTCAGACTCATTCAGCCACACCCTGATGCTTTTACCCGAAGTCCCCTCTCAGTGTCAGTTCATCCCAGTGTACACCTGTCATGTCATTGCTCTCGGGGTGCGCATCTCAGGAAAACCCTCCTGGGGGTTGGGGTGTGCCTTGGTCAGGCTGTTTCTTCTGGAGAAATGACGATAGCTGTCCATGGGCACCGCCTGCCTTTGGTCCTCCCAGCTCAGTCCATTTATCTGCTTCCCACCGGAGGGGTTTGAGGAAGCCGTTCTTTTGCTGGTTCCTCATAGCCTTCTGGATTACTGCTAAATTTCTCAGCATAGCATTCAGGTCCTTATGGGTCTATCTTCTGTGCACACCTTTCTGTCCTTGGCTGCATCCTAAGTTCCGCCCATGGTTGCATTCCGGGAGCAAGTGTGCCCTTTCTTCTGCACCTTTGCCCTGGGCCTATCCTTTTATCCCAGAATGCATTGCCACCCCACATCTACTCTTCATGTCTCTCCATTTCCCTCCTACTCTCTCCTTTTGTCAAAGAGCCTCTCCCTTAAATAAATGACCTGTTACCGCAGTCATGGTCTCTCCAAATACTTCTGATGTCCTCTGTGCTTATGTCAAGTACAGAACTTAAGAAACATCAGGGCACTTGTTGAGTCTAGTCACCTGGGAGATCCTTGGCTTCTATTGCTGGGTCTTTGGGGCCTTTCACAGTACCTGGTACCACTTAAGCAACAGATGAATGGGCTGGGTGGACCGAATGGCCTACCAGATGTCTGTCTCCACCTCCCTGTCTCTAATTTAGTCAGTGCTTCACTGCTAATTACTTGTCCCAGAGTTCCACTTCCTTCTGTATCTATCTGTGTATCCTTGTTCCTTAGGTGAACGAAACTAAACTTCTTCACCCTTCATTATGTCCTCCTCTCCAGCTCGGATCCCTGACTGCAGGAGTGCTGGACTGTCGCTGTGCCACCAGAGGGCCGTGCCCATGATGCTCCTCACCCTAACTCATTTAGTCCCTCTGCCTGCTGCTTCTGGTGGTCAGCTTTGCCTCCTTTCAAACCCTGTGTTCACCTCATTGAGTATGCAGTGGGTGGCAGAACCACACAGAGAAGCGCTATTCTAAGTGACTTTAAAACACTGTAATTTGTGCATCTGAAACCACACACACACAAATGAACTGTTTACATGTTTACAATAATCATGTTGGTAGTGGTAGTGTTGGGATTGCTATTCCAAGACTGTGTATATGTTTGGGTGGGTATGCGTGTGTGTGTTATTGCAATTTTGCCATTCTTAGAGTTCTCACGGATTAGGATTCTTGGTGTGCGGGAGAAAGAAGATAGAAAGGTAGAAGAGGTTCAGTAAAAACTGTATTCCTGAATTAGAAGAATCAGACTGAACCCATGTTGTACATTATTTTAACAAACAAGGAAATAAGCATATTTCTAGCCCCATTTATGGAAAAGGACTAGAAGCAATGATCAAGCCATTAGCAAAATGCATCAAAGGCAGCAAGATTGTAGTCTTAAAATATTGAAAGGAACCAGGGCTCTTTGGAGAAATAGCTGATTCTAAGTTTGGAGTAGGAAATGGGTAAAATAAACTTGGAACCTCTTATAGAGATAGCAAGGAAGCTATCAAATACTACTAGGATTATTGCCAAAAGAACTGAAAAGCATGTTGAAGAGTCTCCCACTGGCTGGCCAAAGATGGGACAATATAAGCATCAATATGGATGATAATGGCAATGAACTGAAGCACATCAAGTATT
Source organism: Tonatia bakeri (assembly GCA_004024845.1). Lineage (NCBI taxonomy): Eukaryota > Metazoa > Chordata > Mammalia > Chiroptera > Phyllostomidae > Tonatia > Tonatia bakeri. The sequence goes on from PVIA01013895.1 coordinate 27,284, forward strand.
TGTATTAATGATGAATTAGTTCATCATGATACTAGAAAAAAAATAAACCCAACAGATTGCTCATTATTGGAAAATGCTAATGTCCAGTGCCTTATTTTGAAAATGGGTAAAGTTTTAGAACACAGGTGGCAAACACAAGGCCCTCAGGCTGAATCCAGCCCTCTGCCTTGTTTCATCTGAGCTGGTACCTTGTTTATACCCAGCGGCCGTGCTGAGCTCCTTGCCCCTAGTTAAGGAGTAGTTACATTTATACAGTCCTAATATTACATTTGGCCCTTTGAAGGTAACCATGAGGCTGATGTGGCCCCTGGTGAAAATGAGTTTGACACCCCTGTTTTAGAATCCATATTTATCTTGCCTCTTATGTGAAGTGTAGGATAATCAAGCAGTAGTTGAGGTGAAGTTTGGTATATAAAAAATTCTAGCTAAGGAGTATTAGAATTAGAATAGCATGGTCTTGCAACCCCTAATGAATTAGTGGATATAGGTCCCGAGCACCAAGAGCTGCTGATGTGACAGAAATGAAATACAACCAGCTATTACGTGTGTCCTTGTGGAAACACACACCCGGGTCAATGATGAGGTCCAGACAACAAAACCCAGCCTGGGTCTGATTATGCCTCTATAAGCAATAACCCATGTATACGTGACCTCTGATGGAAGTCCACATTGAACTGTACCACAGGAGTATAATCAACAGAACCCAGACTGTGGGGCACGTGACCTAGTTTCTTCAACACATAACTTTCAAGGAAAAGAAAAAGAAATGAATTAAAAGACATTTAAAAGTCATATCAACTAATTGCCACATGTGGATCTTATTTGGATCTTAAGACAGATTGTAAGAAAACAGTATGAGACAGAAATGTGATCACTGACTGGACAGTTGATAACATAAGAAAGTATGGATTTTTTAGTTTGCGTACATACTTTCAGGAAGAGTCCCTACTTTGGAGATACATATTGAAATACTTACGGATTACATAATGTGATGTCTGGGCTTGGCTTCAAACTAACATGACAGCAGACGGGGGGATGACAGCTGAAACAGGATTGGTGTGAGTTGATTGGCACCAGGGGTTCACTGAGTTCTTCTGTCTCTTTTGTATATGTTTAAAGTTCTCCATGGGGAAAATGTTAAAAAAATAAAACAAACATTTTTCACGTCTTGTTGCACATCCTCTCACCAAACGTGTTCTGTGGCATTGGCTCTCTGAATTCTCAGGGACTCTGTTTCTATTGCTTATTCATCAAATAAATATCTTTGAGAAGCCTTAGTCCACACTCCGTAGGCAAGGAGGATGGTGCTTGCTATCAGAAGTTTATACCCTGTCCTGAAGACCACCCACGCATGCGCAGAGTAGCTGTGAACCACCGAGCGGGGATGCATTGAGGGTGGGATGGGTTACCAGGCTGCAAGCTGTCTGGGACCTAGATTCCTTCTCACACTGCGACCCTGTCTCTCCGTCATCTCTGTGTTTTCCGATGCGGAGGTTCTTTTTGGAACCAGGCTTGTAAGGGGCGAGGGGTGGAGAGGGGGGCGAAATAAAACACAACAGCAATGAAAAACTAGAGCCAATTGGTCATTTAGATTGAGTCGAACATTCCTTGACTAATCAGCATTAAAAAATGATCACGGGTTAATGCATGGCTATTATAGAAAATTCTGAAGCTCAGCGGTAATCATTTATCAGTTAGTGTTGACATTTCGATTTCATTGTAGTCAGAAAGCCATGTTTCAAGACCGCTTGTTAGTGTCTATATATTTTAGTACATTGCCAGTTTGGAAAATATTGTTCACATTTATTACCCGTAAATTTCTGTTTCCTAAGTGTCTTATCTACATTTGTGCACACATTTTAGTTGGGGTTCTGAATTATTTTTCTAAACACTGTCTCCTGTGCCCAGGGTTTTTTCTGAGCACCATCACCAGGCAGTCAGTCAGTTCTACGCTATATTAATATTAGTGATTAGCTTGAGTGGTTTCTTGAGAGCTTGTTCTCACTTTTTCACCATGAAGTCATGTGTGAATCTAGTTTTAGTTAAAGTAATAAACATTTGTTACATGCTTGGAAAAACTTTCTGACTAGACATGAGCTCATCTAAACGTTCACTTTTCACATATGCTGGTGGAAAAGGATATGGATGGAGAGAGAATTATTTTTTATTTCCTTTATACATATGAGTGTAAAGTAATTTTCCAAAAACTCATGATATTGTCCCATTTTCTCTTGCTTTCCAAAGCCATGATTATCTTCAAGTCTGAGTTAACACAGCTGTCTCTCATTACCTCTAGGGCACAGGCCTCGCTCCCGCCCCCCCCGCCCGCCCCCACCCCCACCCC